>VMDR010029362.1:0-12783 GCA_007922815.1 Macrotus californicus | reverse complement strand
AATCACTGCCTGTGTAGACAATTTCAAGGCAATCTGGATATTTTTTTGAAGTGTCTTGTTTAAAAAGAGCTACATCATAGAACTTTTTACAAAACACAGGAATAGTTCAAAAAAATTTTCACCTTTCTTTCTAGTCATGTAATAAGCATTCACATATAATTTGCCTATCCTCAAGAGATATTTTTAAAGTAATTCAAGCTACTATCTGCTTATTGTATAACCCTGTAAGGTCACGTTCAGAAACAGGCTCACTACATACGCACACACACACAGGCTCACCTGGAGATGGGCATTCAGAAGTGGATGCTTTGATTTACTGCTAGACTAGAAGAGGACCTGCTTCTAGAATATAAAAGACAAAAGGGCTTCTCAATTGGTTTTATGAAACTAACACCACCCTCATGCCAAAAGCAGTCAAAGACAATATAATCAAAAAAGATGTGAGACCAGTATCCCTCATGAATATAAACATAAATAACATAACAAAATATTAGCAAATAGAATTTAGTGATATATAAAGGAATTACACATCAAGATCAAGTAAAAATATAAACAATCCAATTAGAAAATGTACTAAAGACATAAAAAACATTTCACCAAAGATATCTAGATAGAAATTAAGTGTAGGAACCAATATTAATTAATTGAGAAATAAGGAAGACATAATTAAAACTACAATGAGCTATCAATGTCCACAACTGATAATGGCTTAGAAAAGTGTTGTGGCAACATGAAATGCTGGCAAAAATGTAGAAAAACTGAATCCTTCATATTTTGCTTGTGGGAATGCAAATAATCACTCTAGAAAATAGCTTTCCCACTTCTTAAAAAGTTAACATGCACCTACCACATGACCAGTATTTGCACTGTCGTCTATCTCAGGGGAATAAAGGCTTACTTTCATGAAAAACCTGTATGTGAATGCTTAAAGCAAATTTGTTCACATTAGCCCCAAACTGGAAACAACTCAGATGACCCTCACCAGGTAAATGGTGCCATGCTACATCCATGGTTTGTATACTAAGCAATGAAAATAAGCAGCAGATATGACGACTTGGATGAATTATGCTGCGTGAAAAAGGCAACCCCCAAAAGTTTGCATACTATATGATTCCATTTACATAACATTCTTGAAATGACAAATAATAGAGAAAACAGATAAGCAGTTGCCAGGGCCTCAGGAGGCTGTGGAAGCATATGTAGAAACAAATTCACTGCACATTTGCACACATTCTGATTCACCCAGAACCAGAATAATGTTTTCATTTTTTTTGCAAAAGAACCAGGAGAGAATATGGGCAGCGTAGAATTCTAACAGGCACAATGCCTTTGGTGGTTTCGCATTTCTACTCTTTCTTTCTTTCTTCGGTATCAGACAGCTAAGTTCTTTCTTGGGGTCTACTTTCTAGGGACTATAAGGACCTTGCCATAGAAGACTACTACCCAATCTCTTTTAAGGGAAATGTTAGTTATGGTAGTTTAAGATGTTAGGCATCCCAGAGTTACACTCTTTTATACAGAGATATTAAATCTGGATAACCCCTGAGAGCCCAAAGAATACCGCTGTGCTGCTGGAGTTGCTAGCACCAGCTTGCGTAAAGTTACTTGGGACATGTAACCCTATAGGAGTTCTTTAAAAATCATACTATCTACAAAACACTCCGTTCTGGAAAATGTGTGGATGAATCATATGCTGTCAAAAAACATAGGAATGGATCAGCACAATCAATTCCCATCCTGGGAAAAGTCATTCAAATTCATGCCAATGTGATGGTGAGTCAGAGTGCATGAAGGGACATAAGAAAAGCGGCATCTCTGAGGCAAACAAAATGTATTTTACGACAACCTGCTAATAAAGGCATTATAAAGCAATCTATTTCACTTGGAAATGATTTTTTTTGTAGAGAGAATGCATTAAAGAGGAAAATAAGGCTGAGTTCATCAGTAAAGCTGTTCTTTTTGTCAACCAAAGACTAAACTGAGGTCCCCAGGGTCCTGGATAAAGGCAGAACATTTTTAAAAAATCATTTATTTCAGCAAATTGATTTTAAGTGCTAAATCTGTCCTGGCCCAAGGTGGAGCTTGCCTTTGTCAGACAAAATTAAAACTTTGTTTGGTCAGCATTATGAAACCTGTCAAACTCCGTAGTGATTTGAGACCCATTCAAATCCACGTGGGTAAGAAAGGACCTTCACTAGGAAACTCTGTGAGCTCCTTATTTCATTAACTCTCATTCCAAATGGTGGCTCCACTCTCCTGTCAACTTGAGAAAATGATGAAACCAGAGTGAAAACAGCATTGGAGGAATCTGGCTATTTTCCCAGCTCCCGAAGTACTACACCTCTGGTCACACCTTTCATTGTCTACTACAGAGGCCGAGGAAAGGATTCCGTGGGGTGTTGTCCTGAGGGATCCCACAGCACTTAGCATGCAGGCTATTAAAACCGATCCCTGCTAAGCAGGAGGAGACGTGCCTTGGGACTGACTAGGGAATGGTATTCATGTTGTTTAAACTGCTTCAAGCCTTGGGAAGAGGGAAAAACCATGTTCTTAATTCAATGAGTTAGAGATGGGCAAGCACAAATAATGCTTTCTCAGCCTTCTTGAAATGCAAAGCAAAGGAAAAAGTGTTATGCAGGAGCAGTTAAAATTTAATGACATATTGAAAACAAAAACCATGAGTTTCTATGTAAGTACTAATAAATATACTGCAAGATAATACATTTAAATTCAAATAACCCACCCCTTAACAGACTCCCTTCATTAGCCCATCTCTCCTCCCCACATATTCTATACAGGGAAAGAATAAAGATTTGTTAAAGATGCTTATAAACTTTCCTTCTAGAATATACATTGTATAGAGTACTTAGGCAAGAATATACATAAGGATAAGTTATAAATTGGAAAGCTGGTTAGAAAGAAGTTAGTATAAGGTAAATATCACAAAGAAAGGGTATTAACTTTGAGGAAAAAAATGAAAACATTTTTGAAATGACATCAACACATTCTGAAACCTATTAACTACCATTCATCCATAAAATAGTAAAGTAATATACTTAGAAATTTGTAGTAAAACTATATTATTGTATGCACCATTTGTGCTACTGGTTTTAATGTTATCTTGAATGTTAAACTTAAAAACAAAACTGAAAAATCCACAGTCCTGTAAGAGTGATCCTCCCTGTGGATACCCATTATCTTTGAGTAAGCATACCAATTTCCTTTACTAAGTCACTTCAATTTGAATTGAAAAGGTCAAATTTGTGATTTGCTGTTCACAGATTTTTCATTTTTGGCCCTTCTACTCCACCTTCCGAAAGGGAAGCCGATGGCAGACATGTAGCAGTTTGAAGACTAGACAGCCACACTTGAAGAATGGCTCAAGCCATTAAATTGACCTCTCTAATGACACCCACACGATCAGAACACAATGTGATGGTAAATAATTTTCCACCAACCTCTCTGGAAAAGAAGTAAGAAAAAAATTTAACCACTAAGACAATTTGCCAACTCTTTCTCATGAAAAAGCATTCAGAATACTATTATTAGAATTAATATTTTTTACTGCTTGGGAAGTCTACTGTCTCTAGCTTGCTTTCACTTATAACGAGAGAAGTTCAAGTCAGTAAATAACTACTCTTTTAACTGCTTCCCTCCCAACTGCCCATGGTCCTGCAAACCAAAAGGTCACGGGGTTCAATCCCTGGTCAGGGCACATGCCTGGGTTGCAGGTTTGATCCCCAGCCAGCCCGAGGCAGGAGCACGTTTCCGAGCGTGTTCAGGAGGCAGCCACTCAATGCTCTTCCCTCACATTGATGTTTCTCTCCTTCTCTTTCTCCCTCCCTTCCCCTCTATCTAAAATAAAATTAAAATAAATGATTGCCCTTTTGATGTCTTCAAAAATAAAATATTTTTATTTACTTCTTATTCTTGTAAATGACACACATTAGCATTAGGATTCATCATAAAAATCTTGGGAAGTGATATAGAAAGATTTGGGCTCTTTTACATTAAGAAACACTATATTAGAAGGATAATTATTTTTCAAATTTGGTTTGTTTTTATAGATAGCCTTTAATAGTTTACAATTTATAAGCTATATTTTTATCTAAAAGAAGTCCCATTTGTTGCAGTCCTGAATCACAATTATCAATTCCAAAAAAGGAAGGAATTAAGATACAAATAATTATTTTTTCACAGTATAATCTGTTGAGCTGGCATCTGAGCTCGAATAATTTCAGTTTGGAAGCAGTTTTCATATAATTTCATGCTCTATGAAAAATCCATTTGGAAGCCATGTGTGACATTTATTATAAATAGTACATTTCCATGTACACCTCTCCGTTTTTCCATTTTTCATTAACTGCCGCCTAACATATTTCTGGGAGGGGAAAAGGCTGCCGTCAGTCTGAGATCACCAGAATGTGCCTGTTGCAATCATCATTCAGACTCCCATAATTTTATCTTCTCCATGACACTCTAAAAAATATATTTAAAGAACCTGTTGGTGGTTCGAAGATATGCTTCGTCATGACAGAGGGCTTATATAAAGAGCTAGGATTCTGAGCACACCTTTCATAGTATTCTTATGCATGCACTGACTTGGGAGTGTGGGGAACTCTAGGAGTGTACCTCAAGCTTTGGTCAGGTTAATATGCTGTTCCAATTGCTCCTTAACTGAGACATAATAAAGTTTGAGGGGAAAATATGTATATTGACCAACATGGAGATTAGTTTTCCTTTAAGCAAGATTGAAGAAAAATGAGAATAGTTTTCTTTCATTTCTTATGTTTTTCTTTCATTGATTACAGAGAGGGGAAGGGATGGAGAAAAAGAGGAAGAAAAACATTGATGTAAGAAATCAGTGTTTATCAATCAGTTGCCTTTTTCACACATCCCGAATGGGGACCCAACCCACAACCCAGGTATGTGCCCTGACCGGGAATCAAACCATTGACCTTTAGGTTTGCTGGAAGATGCCCAACCAACTAGACCATACCAGCCAGGGCCCATTTCTTATTAGTTGTCTAATTATAAATATTTATTACTAAAAAAATAAATATTTATTTATTACTGCCACAACAAAACTCTATAAGATTATTTTATACTCTGTATAGGGTTAAATATTTATATGCATCAGTAAGCAATTAATCAGTTTTTCTTGAGGAATAGCTAATATGAGAGTGTGAGTTATTTAATTAGTCTCCCGGGTTAATATACTCTGCTAAGCTACATCCAAATTATAACCTCTATAACCCATGAGTTATACACATTGCTTTGTTCTAGGGTCTCATAATCTATATGGAAAGCCATTCTATGTATATATTTGTGTCCAAGTGCTACTGATCAAAACAGCTGAGAGTGTGTAGCTAGATCAATAAAAACCCATCACTAGAAATAAGAGAATAAATTATAAGTACTAATGGTGGGTCTGCAGCTTCATTTTTGCATACAGCCAAAATTATTGAACTTAACAAAAGAAAGGAAAAAAATACGTTGTGCTTTTCTCCAAGAATTTAAAATCTGACATAGGATGGGAAGTGAGGGGAGGCTGGCTAATCACAAAACTATGTAAAAACAAAAATAACAGAAATATAAAATTCACAGATAACATTGTGAGTAGGGCCCAAAAAAGCCATATTCTCTGGTGTGTTCTGACTCTCCCCTACATTCATGGGTGACTACAGTTCAGAATTTTATCCATCACAAATATATATGTTACCTGTTAAAATCATAATTTAGCTTGTATGAGAAGGATATAATTTCATATGTTAAGATAGTATGAGAAATGACTTTCAACTTATATAGATTATCCCAAGAATGTTATTTGCAAGTTTTTGACATCATGATGATTTTAATTTTGCCTTCAACTTCACAGGTCTAAGTGTGTTTTTTAGAAATCAGTGTGCAAGAATAGAATTAGGACCAGGATGAGATTAATAACAAATTACAATGAGATTATGACCCACTGGTGTACTCACTTCCCAAAGGAGGAGTTTAGAATTATCGATGCCTTTCTCTCTGATACTGAATACAAAGACCCTGGCTTCTTGCCCAGGCCACTGCAGCTTAGTAGCAATGATTGTTAGTTTCTTTTATTTCTGTCTTTATATACATTTTTAGGGTTGAAAGGTTTCCCTGGGCTTTGTGGAATAAAAGAAGAGGTTCAGCAACATTCTGAAGCATTTGTTTCTAGCTCTCATTCATTCTACAGATCTATATGGAGTTGTTACCATGCGCCAGTTCTTATCCCACTGGTGCTGCCAGGAGAGCTCCGCCTGGAGGTAAAACGGAGAGACAAACGGGGCATCGCAAAGTGGTGCTGTGGACTCGAAAAGACATGGGGAAGTGATATGAAACTAGACTGAAACAGTTCAGAGCAGACTCTCAGACAGTCCTGTTATAAATAGCAGACACGACTCCCCACAGAAAGGGGTGGAAAGCATGGAGCGCGGATGGAAACTGAAAGCACGCAAAGGATTCCAGGAGCTCAATGAATTCTGTAAAAGTTATATTTGAAAGAGATGCACATTAAGTTCAACCAAGAGCCAAAACTGATAAATTGTGAGAAACTTAGTTTAGCTGTAGAAACATAATTTCCTACATGAAAAAGAGGCCAAGTACACTTGTGCCACCTGAACATCCAGGTGTGATATAGCTAAATAGACACCTTTTCAGGGAAGTAATTCTAAGATCTCACAATTTCTT
The DNA here is from genome assembly GCA_007922815.1 of Macrotus californicus. Classification (NCBI taxonomy): domain Eukaryota; kingdom Metazoa; phylum Chordata; class Mammalia; order Chiroptera; family Phyllostomidae; genus Macrotus; species Macrotus californicus. The sequence goes on along the minus strand of VMDR010029362.1, from coordinate 6,075 downwards.
TTTTTAGAATTACTCTTCTTATATTATTACAGAGGTGATTGAAATAATTTTATTATATTTATATTTATTCCATAAGTTTTCTTAATGAAAACAAATCATTTTTAATGACAATTTCAAATTGATACATTATTTTGCAATTAATTCATTACTTTATAGTATTTCTTTACTAATACAATTTATTCTTCACAGAACTTGCAATATCCTTCATATTAAATTATTCTTAGTATAATTAAAAGTTAGTCTCATGCTAACAGTGCTTGTTAGTGGCTGAAACTGCAGACTGGATACTGAAAAAGCAGAGACACACTGTCATTTTCTCTAAAGCACATAAACAAAGAGTTTATAGACTAAGAGTACTTATGTTTATACATAGAAACCAAATAATCCCTTTAAAAGTGTATTTGTTTAGTGTAATTTAACTTGATGGTGTTTGACCTTTACGAATGCACTGCCATACAGAGTAATACAAAGATATATTTGGCCTAATTTCTTTGAAATCTTGTCCTTTGCACTTCTAATATTTTCTGAGGAAGAAAAAGGGCACATTAACTATATTTTAAATCAGAAAAATATCAGGGAAAGGAATCTGCTTTTAAATTCATTTCAAAGCTTACATTTTGGTCCACCAAAAATTTAGGTCATGAGTGTTTCTGATCATGACCAGAACAATCCTGTTTTTGTTTTTGTTTTTTTTTGTCTTTTAACTTTTATACCTTGATGGAGAATTATGACACTTCAAATTATTTTTCTTATGGGCATTTTCCCTTAATGTTATTATTTGGCTTACAGGAAATTCTAAACTCTTGCTACTGTGCATTATAACAAAATTAGACAAGCAGAACAAAACATAGAAAATCACTGAGATTTGAGAATGGCTTTTTGTTCAGTAAATGGATTTCACCTCCAACAAATCAAGAGGAAGAATGATGATTTTTCCGGAACATTTAAAAGACTAAGTACCCACAGTGTAAAGTTAAAACCGGAAAAGTGGAGAATGACTAATATGATTTATGACACATCTTCTAAAGCAGAGAAGACTTGTGATATAAAAACAGAGAGTTCACAAGTCTAGGAATAAAATGTCTCTAACCAATAGCTGACTTGGAAAGATACAAAATATGACACAGAGCAACAAACAAGTTATTAAGGTCTCTCAAGTTGATGAACTCACAAATTAAATGTGTTCATTAAGAAATATTAATTAATAACACTGACAGGTAAAATTAAATGCAGCAATATATGAGCTGCCCAAGGATTTTTTAAAAAGCATTGACTGACGAGATCGGTGCATTCATGGCTAACGGAAACATCAGTAAAATGGAAAGAGAACCAACTGTATGGGAAAATATATTTGCCAGTGTTACCTCGGACAAGGATTGGATCTCCAAAATATATAAAACACACACAACTCCGCTCCAGGAAGACAAACAACCCAATTAAAAAATGGGCAAAGGACTCAAACAGACACATCTCCAAGGAGGACATACAGAGGGCCCAGAGACACATAAAAGGATGCTCAGCATCACTAGCCATCAGAGAGATGCAGATGAGAACCACAATGAGATACCACTTCACATCCATCAGAATGGCCATCATAAACAAATTAACAAACAACAAGTGCTGGCGAGGTTGTGGAGAAAAGGGAACCCTAGTACACTGTTGGTGGGAATGCAGACTGGTGCAGTCACTGTGAAAACAGTATGGCATTTCCTCAGAAAATTAAAGATGGAACTACCTTTTGACCCAGCAATTCCACTGCTGGGATTATACCCTAAGAATCCTGAAACACCAATTCAAAAGAACCTGTGCACCCCAATGTTCATAGCAGCACAATTTACAATAGCCAAGTGTTGGAAGCAACCTAAGTGCCCATCAGTCAATGAGTGGATCAAAAAACTATGGTTCATTTACACAATGGAATTCTATGCAGCAGAGAGAAAGAAGGAGCTCCTACCCTTTGCAACAGCATGGATGGAACTGGAGAGGATTATGCTAAGTGAAATAAGCCAAGCGGTAAAAGACAAATTACCATATGATCACACCTTTAAGTGAAACCTAATCAACAAAACAAACAAGCAAGCAAAGTATAACCAGAGACATTGAAATAAAGAACAAACTTACAATAATCAAACTGACAAACTGTCAATTTGTTGCAGTAACAATAACAAACTGACAGGGGAGGGGATAACAGGGAAAAAAGGGAAAAGGTCATCAAGGAAGATGTATAAAGGACTCATTGGATAAAGCCAAAGAGGGGTATGATCCAGGGTGGAATGTGGGGATGGGTGGGGCGGAGGGGAGTGGTGGGGAGAAAATGGAGACAACTGTACTTGAACAACAAAGAAAAAAGCATTGACTAATGGCTGGTAGAATTCCATGATGGACAGTAAGATAAAATTTGTGCTAAGATCAAAAATCTTTTATCTTTCTTTTTAATTCCATCATTGAGTTCCTGAAGCCAAGATATCAGGTTCTGCTGAAAGGAGGGAGTGGACTGAAATCCAGGAGCATCATTAGATCAGACCAGCGTTTTGGTTACCCAATGTCTTTTTTAATATGAAGGGGCTAATAGAGAACCTAAAGCAGAACCCAGCTAGCTCTCCCTCGGTTTAAAATGTGCACACAGCCAGGATTTTTACTACTTAATGTACTAGGCTCAAAAAACTAGTCTGCTTTTTGAAGAAGTCTATAAGCAATGTTCATGCAAAGGGATAAAAAGTAAATATAAATTGTCCATGACCTATATTCCTTCCTCTTTTATAGCTGTGCAAAAGAAACATCATTATCATTTGTGAGTGTTCCTTCCATAAAAATTTCCACCCAAACAAGTATTAGTGTCAAAGCAAAGGCAACCATGTCTCTTTTATATGGACAAACATAAAAATTTTAATTTGAGGCATTGATTTGGAATTTGAAGTTATCTGAAACAATTTGAGTCGGTTTATTTTTTAAATAACAGTGTTCATAAAAGTTGTGATGAACAATGAAGTGTAGTAGAAATAATCATAGTACTAATGGGAACTCCAACTTTCAATCTGAACTCTAACATTTTCTAGATTTGTGAATTTAACAGAGTTACTTAAATGTTTTATTTTTACTAACTCTAGAGAATGGTGTGTATTAAACTATCAGTAATATTATAGGTCATTCTGGCAACATTTTAAAAACCAGTGGTACATCAATGTGCAAATAAAGGATACATTGTAGATTATCTAGGAAACATGTAACTCAAAATATCTAGAAAAACCAACAGTTTTAAGAGCGCGAGAGCGTTGCATGATGTGATTGCCCAGCAGAGGGAAAGGCAGCGTCTGCTTTTGGTGAAAGTGTCCTCATCCCTGATGTGGTAGAAAGAATGAGAAGAGAACCTGATTGACAGATCAGAAGTTAATTTGAAAATCTATTCATTTTCAATGCTACCTGTTAATTTGTCAGTTCTGGACACCAATCTTATTTTTCTAACGGGCACATTTCTCTATACATTCAGGTAGAAATACAACTGGAAACTTAACTTGACCTGACCTTGGCACCACGCAAGAAAGGACTGAAAATGAAACTAATGGCCTCCTTTCTACCTTCCCTCACGAAAGAAAAACTACGTTCCCAACCAAATGAGACAGGAAAGTGTGAGATCATGACTCGCTGCTTAATGCTTCTCAGGGGTGTTATTCCGAATTCAGTAGAGCTGCCCCTGCAGAAGGAATGCAGACAGTCTTTTGAGTTTTCAATGAAATCCTCTGAGGCAATTCTAATGGAGTCCCACTGAGTCCTTAGTCCAAGCCAAGATTTTGAATTTCAATTTGAAAGTAGCTCTAAAATATTTTCTTTGTGTTACCTTTTTTTTTCCGGAAAAAAGCCAGTGTTGGGGCTCCTGATGCAGCAGATGGTTACTAGAAGATATTACTATGTTATGAGTAAGCTAATCTGTTTCATTATGAACACTGAATTCGAGGTGCATTTTTCTTTATATTTTTAAAGAATATAAATCAATAGAATTCATCTTATTAAAAATTTTCATTTAATACAAAAATGCTATGATATTTATAACCACAAGATGATATTGAAATCATGGGAAATAAGAGGAAACTCTGTAATCATAGGAGGCTGCAAATAAACCATGGCATAAAAAATATTTCCACAGGACATGAAGAAGAGATTTGGCAATTCCTTTGCCTAGCATTCAAGGGTCAACACATTTTTTTTTTATCTTCAACAACCTCTTGTGGCAAATGGAAACCCTTGCTTTTCCCACCCCAAAATAAATCCATCTACATCTCTGCCCGTTTGTGAAAATGAAAATGAAAATAGTTCCTGTCTGAGTTCCTACTGCTCACACTTCTATACCCTGCCCTGGAAGACATTAACTTAAAATGTATCGATTATCCATATAACACTATACTTTTTGAAATTATAAAAGTTATTTATTATTTTTTGAAAAAAATACACACCTTTTTGTTCTATCACTAGAAAGTTTAGTTTGGGACCGGCCTAAGCCCCACAAAGGCTCCACCTTGAATTGCCGTCAGCAGATCCAGGCATGTCTGGCCCCCTGAAGGAAGGAGCCTGTCGGTGACCTGTTTGCCAGAAGAATGGAGGAAACCACCCCTAGGGAAAGAGGGTTTCGGCAGAAGTCTGACTGAATAATGGTCAGAGTCAAGGAATGTAAGTGCTCGTGTTCGTCCTGAGCTGGGCTCCCTAGGAACTAGTATCTTGGATCTTGCAAATGGGCTGTGACTAAAAACTGACCCCAAAGAGTGGTGACACATTTGGAATCATTAACAGAATGATACATTCTAACAGAATGAAGGAGAAAAAGCCGTCTCCCACCTGTTCCAGAGACCTCTATTCAGCTTTGACTCCCTGAGGGCATAATGCACTGGCGATGAGACCAGAGAAAGTGGCAGCAGTGGCATTTTGGGTGACAGCACCCAGTGAATGCAGATGAAGCACCATCCGAAAGAAACCCTACCAGAACCCAGAAAATCAGCCAGCTTCAGAGCAGTCCGTGAACACGTACAAGACACTCCCTGGGACACTTGCAATTTTTGATGGGCCTTGTGTGGCATCAGGGACCTACATCAGGATGTAAGAGCTACGGAAGCAAGGTCACAGGTTTCTTTATGGGAAGGGGAGGTAGCACTCGATGTGCCGAACCTACAAGATTCTTATGAGGGTGACATGAGAAATTACATACCAAAGTGATTCACAATAGAAAATCATAACAACTACTTTGTGACTCATACCAGTTATCCATCAAACAAGAAAAAAGAATGGAAGGAAAGGAGGCAGGAGAAAAGAAAGTAAAATGAAGCTATTTATTCACATGGTTGTCCTTACACTTTCAAGACATTCGTCAGATTCCCCATAAAGTTTCTCTAGTGATGCTAGTGCATACTGACCATACTTCCTCTAACCTCTGCCTGACTTAGTGTGGTGTCCTCCAGCTAGCGCCGTGCATGTAACGGGGCTCAAACCTAATCATCTGCAATAGAATGTATTATAAATGGACAAGTAGTATCCTCTTAGCGCTTTGAGCATTGGCAATGTCTAGTAAAGAACTATAATCAATTCTCACTCCCTTACCCACACACTCTGAATGAAGGCTATGGGGTACCCAGTCAAAAGGCAACTAAAATTGGACTGAAAAAAAAAAGGAATTTTCCGATCTCAGTATTGACATTTAGTAAGTGTGTAACTTTGGCCACATTGCTCTACTTCTCCGAGCCACTTCTTATCTGCCAATAAGGAACATAGACCGTACTGAAATGCTGTGCAGATTAAGTACGATATACAGAAAGAATGCATTGTGTATAATAGGTAATATGTGTTAGGTAAATTTACATGTGATAAAATTTTAAACTAATACTCTTTAAGAGTATGTAAGCCAAATATGCCCCCAAAGACAAACAGTATCAGAATATAGCTCATTTCCAGCTGACAATTTACCCTATACTAGTATATTTTAAATTGGATCTCTGTGAACACAGTGAGAGTGGGCCTGCCTACATATGGTACATGAACATGGCTCACTCCTGCATTTTTTCCCGTGGATGAGTTTTGTGTCCTTAAATATGA
>VMDR010029361.1:0-12778 GCA_007922815.1 Macrotus californicus | reverse complement strand
TAATTGAGCTTCTGCTAGTCAAGGTGGTCTGAAAAAGTTTTGGGGGGGTAGATTTAAATTAAACAATGGATGTTTTCTCGATCTTAAGGATATGTACTACCTACCTGAGATATTTATAGGCTTTGAAATTCAGTTTCTTAAGTCGGTAACATGGAGATAAGACCAAAGGGAGAAAAAAAGAGAGAGACATGGCAAGAATACATTATTTCAAAGAGTAACTGTCATGAGGGCAAACATTGGTGTCCAGAAATAATTGTATGATAAGGCTTAGGGCTATCAATCATGTTAGGAGGGGAGCAAGCTGGGAGCTTGACCTGAAACTGACTTTAGGTAGAAGAAGTGCACTGATTTTACGGAGTGTGTGCAGTTACTTGGAGTAGCTTTGGAGGCTCTGCTTGTGAAAAGGGGAAGGTTAAATCGTCCCTGATTTCCACCCCAAGCTCTCTGCCTTGGAAAATGCTTTCAAAGTCTCTCGGAATAGCTGAAAATATCCCTATGGCAGCATTTCTGAAAGTAGGGGCAGGGAGTCATCTTCATCAGAATCATTGCTGGGGGGTCATATTAAAAATGCAGGTAAGGAGTTAGCGTTTGAGGAGTTTGTGACTCAGCATCCAGGGTGATTTTTATTCCAATAATGCTGTAGGTCAGAGACTTTGTAGACAAGTGTTCCTTGGATACACCCTCTAACCAGATTTCTCCTGGTTTGATTATGGCACCATTATCTCAGATAGAGGAAGAAAAAGAGGTGGTAAGGGGGAGATCAATTTAGTTTGGACATTTTGAATTTTTTTGAATACCCAGACTGAAATATTACATTGTCAGTTTAAATCATGGATAGGTCTGGGGTCTGGGTACAATCTGGAAATTATCTATGGTATGGTTAAAGCAATGAAAAGTGAATGAGTACCCTAGGGCAGTTGTTCTCAAAATTATGGCCTAAGAAATTTCTTTCTAAGAATTAAAAATGCAGACTAGGACTCCACCTCATACCTACCAAACCAGAATCTCTGCAGTAGGGCCGAGGAAGCTCCATTTTCCATACATTTCCCAGCTAACTTTTCTTGTATACTAAACTTTGGAACCAACACTCTAGAAAAAGAAGTAAAGTGAGAATAAAATCCTGGGGATGACTTGCATTCATAGAGAATAGACAGAAGAAGTGGTATGAAGAAAAGATATTTAAGAGGAACAGTTAACAAGGAGATGAGCCAAAAAAAAGTGGTGTAACAAATCAAAGGAGCAGAGAATTTTGAGAAAATGTCCCTTGAAAGGCTCTGACAAGGCCTAGGGCCTTGCTATCAAAGTGCAGCTCACTGAAGTCAAGCATCCCCTAGGGCTCATTATGATGTAGGATCTCGGGCCCTGTGCTTGTAAACTGAACCACAGTCTGCATTTTAACCAGTTCCATGGAAGAGTCCAATGCACATTTAAATTTTATTGTTATCTATTTATTTTTTCATTGACATTTACTTGACATATAGCATTGTATACATTTAAGATGCATAATATGTTAATTTAACATACTTATATATTGTAATATGATAGCCCTTGTAGTGCTAATTAGCATTTATTATATTATGTAACTATCCTGTCTTTTCAGTGGTTGGAATATTTAAATTCTAATCTCTTTACAAGTTTGATGATTATAATTCAGTATTGTTGTCTACAGTCACTCTATTATGCATTCGATCTCTAGGGCGTATTTACTACTCATTGTAAGTTTGTGCCCTTAAACAGTATCTGCCCAACCCTCCAACCTCCATCCCCTGGTGACCACCATTGTATCTCTGTTTTCACAGGTTTGGCTTTTAAAGTTCCACAGGTAAGAGATATTGAGACTGCATGGACTTGAGCCCAGGAATGGAAAAAATAGCAGGTGGCCAGGAAGCCAAGTTTAGACCAGGTGGCCCGAAGATGACGAAACCACTGCTCTTGCATGTGCAGTTGCTCAAGGTGGGCACTGTTTGACCTTCCTGGGGTGGCGGAAATGAGCAACACCAAAACTGGCACAAAATATGACAGTTAAGTTAGAAGAGGATTGTAGAAAATGATGTATTGACAATAAAAAATTCTCTTAGCAATGAGAAGCTCCGGCTAAAAAAAAATTGATAACATGGTTTCCGTAGGCATTATTGCTGAAAACAGCTGCAGATAAGGCTGTTAATTGTATAACAATTAAGTGATATTAATAAAATGTTCTTGAGGGGCAGTAAAATATATTAAACTACACTGCTTCTATCACATTTTCTGAGGAGAATTATAATAAGTAAATTAGAATAAACTTTAGAACACTTTACAGATCAGCATGAATAAACAATAAAGTAGTGGGTGATTTTCAGTAGAGGTAGATATAAAGTTATAATTTGAGAATAAGTAATTTAAATCTTAAGTGATGATGAAATTTGAATATCAGTTGTAAGTCATGAAAAGATCAATATCACTTTGGTTCCTAAACACATTATTTTATGTTGCCAAAAATGCCCACAATCCTACCTGTCTTCTGGAAGCACAGAAAGAAAATTTTTAAAAAGGTGTATATTTATTTTATATAAAAGTGCAGATTGTCTGCACTTCAAATTTCATAGTAATAATTGATTGTCACAGATAAAGAAAGACTTAAAATAACTAGAAAATATCTGGAGAAAGGCAAGTCAAGTGGTCACTGGAATTAAATGGGTTCAAATGAGTTTGATCTCGAGATTTGGATACCTTGAAACTAGTAAGACAAAAATGGGAAAAGTTCATCATCCCAGTCTTTAAAATACTAGTTGTGAATGAAGTAAACAGAAATTTCTTCACCAAATTGTAGGCAGATTCAGTACTTGAGAAGGAGATCATTTCAAGGTCAATAAAAACATGTAATTGTTTCCACTTCCTCTTCTCCCAAACATTCCACATTCTAATTCCCCAATGTGGATGGGAAATGCAATGATTTACTGGGCTGGTTTAAAAAAAATCTAAAGTTTATCTTTAAAATATGAAAAACTTGGAAGAATTATATCGTATTTAATACTTAAATATGTAGAGCATACACAGTGACTGGCAAAAAATAAGTGTTCAATAAATGTGAAAAGACATAAATCCAAAACAGGAGTGGGAGTGGAGTTGGGAGAGAAAAGAAAAAATAAAAGGAATGAGAGAAAGAGAGAACAAGCATGCACAGATCAAATCTGTACAGATAAATCATCTGTCTGAAATTCGACCACCCTTTAGAATTTTATGGAATAAGCATGTCACACTGTGAGCAGAGCCAACTTCTGGAATAAGGAGGTGAGATAAAGATATTAGAAATAAAAGAGAGATTAACAGCCTCGTGAACCAGAACCGGAAACCACTGCTGTCTTTTGGTATTCACCTATCTAATGATTCTCTGTCCAGAATATTCTGAGATGAAAGTAGACAAAAGCAAAATAGTGCCAAGCTCCTTAATAGGAAACAATTTGGCAGGTGACAATGAGAGAGCGCCCAGCTAACACAGAAACATGCAAAGCATCTCTAAGATCCCTGCTGTTTTTTTGGTTAGGTATCAGAGCCAAGAAGTTGAAAGGATGCTTGCATTTACGGCTGGTGAAGACCACAGAGAAAGCCTTCCCTAAAGTGTGAGTTGGCTTTCCACCAAACGTTACATTACCCTTGAATGGAAAATTGATCGGATGACATATGGTGATAACATCTGCCACCCATGGATAAAGCTGGAGTGCCATGTGGGTGGTAATAGAAGCTGTAATAGTGAGGGTGGAGCATTTAATGGCAGTATGCAACACTGAGGAAAGTAGCAGCAATCTGAGAGAAAGGAACAATTTGTGTAAATCTTTAAGATGGGCACTGTAGGACTCCATCCTGTTCTTCTGCAGTCATCTCAGAGGGAATCATAGAAGATGCTTTGTCATTTTATTACCTCCAAGTTGATCTCAGCCTTAGCCCCCAGGGAGGCATTTCTTGCAGATATTAGTGTGGACAGGCACTCACTCCTTATCAGTAAATAGTATTTATTACAAACCTGGAACAACCAGAGCAGGAAGTCATAGCAATCTAAGGCTATTTATATTAAATATAAAAATGAGGACAAACATATCACCTCTAAAGCTTTCTAAAGAATATTTAAATATGAATTTTCAGATAGTAAAAGAAAATAAGTAGCAAAATAATAATGTTTTAACAATGAAATATTTAAGTCTGTTTGTTTTGTCCTGCTCATATGGAAAGAAAATAAATGGTGTCTACAGCTGCACATTACAAACATAAGAGGTTTATTTGCAGAACAAAAAAATGAATGAGGAAAATCTTGCAATGGTTATACAATAATATGAGTTTTGGCCGACATTTCTTATGGGAATTCACACAGCAGCAGGCATCCTGACAGACCTGGGCATGACGTGTTTTCAGGTAAATTTTCTCTTTCCCAAAGTATCCTTTAAAACTGAGAATCCTAATATAATTTTTAATAGTGTAAAGGCAGTTCTACATTTTGTTAAATTAAAAAAAAACTTTTGGCATTCCTCTTTCCTAAAGTACAAGAAAGCCTCAGCTGGTTCACAGTGCAGTGCTATTGCTCGGTAGACCCCGACTCCTTGAAGCAATCCATAGCGGGTAATAGCGTGCCAGGCCAGTTCCTGAGTCCAGTTTAATTTTCTGTCCAGTTTAAAGCAGTCCAGCTTAAATCACTGCATTTCCTTATACTCCTCCACATACAACTCTGAAGTCGTTTTATTCTCCTGATCTTCATTTGAAGGAACAAAATGACATCAAGATTTTAAGTTTTGATCCTGCCAAAGCAGATGCTGTGAGATGATGATGATGATGATGATGATGATTTGATTCGATAAAGATCATTTTCTGTTGTGAAATTATGTAAGGCAAAGAATTAAGAATAAACTTAGCTATTTCAAGGCAGACGAGTGAGAGAAAGCTGGAAACTTTAGCTTGGATAGTGATAGCCAGTTATTGGAGAAAACTGAATGAATTGAGGATCTGGTCCAGCTTACAGGTAGATAACAAAACCTCAGAAACAGTGCTCAGGACTAGACTCTGCTATCCACAGGCACATGCAATAATTTTCCACCAAAACATATTTTTCTGTTTATAGTCACCCCCATTTTTTTGAAACATAATCACAGTAAGACTAATTTATTTGCAAAATAAATCTAGTTTCATTAAACTTGGGCCGATTATTTACACAAGTGCAGCAAGGATAATGATGATCATATATGCTCTTTTTAAGTCTGCTTTGCTGGAATTTTTTAAAAGAAATTTCAGAATGGACTTTTAAAATCCACTTGAAGCTAGGATGCCAAGCCAAGGAACTGTGTCATCAGATGTCACCCATAATACCAACATATTTGGGGAAATTCCTCTCTTCTCAAGGTCCCCAAATATCTTGAAGTTCCTGGGCCTGCCAGGAAGTGACCTGACTCACCTCCAAGGGCTCTGGAAACCAAGACCCCAAGAATCAGGCAGGTTTTTTTGAAGGATGTGCTATTGACTCAATCTCATTTCCTTAAAGTTGTTTGATCACATCTGATTCTATGAACATCATTCCAAAATATGACCTCGCAGTCAAAACCTTGGTAACATAGTTTGACTACCTTCAGGCTTTTATAACCCAGGTTGTATGGGTACTTTGATCCATATAAGTTTGGGTTGACTTTTATTGTGATATTACACACTCATAAGTTTGTTAAAAACAAGATGACCAACCCAAAATAGGGACATTTATGCTAGGCCAAAATGAGACTTAGACTTAATCGCAGTTTTACTCTCCCAAAAACAGAATCTTAAAGCAGTCAGTAGGAATTGCCTGATCAGCATTAGTTCGATGATCTGTCTGACAGACCCTGGCTGTCCCTTGAAGGAAGGTGAGCTCTCCTTAATCAACCCATTTTTGTGTCTAGGGAAACTTCCTTGTTCCCTCTCCCTTCTGCCTATAAGTCTCTCATTTTTTGTACAGTTTCTTAAAGCTTCTTTCCACTTATTAGACTGGATGCTGCCTGATTCAATAGAAGAAAGCCAACAAAATCTTTAAAATTTACTCAGTTGAATTTTGTTTTTTAACAACTTAGATTTCTTGTTTATTAGAAGATGAAAATTAGTGACACTCTAATCCTATCATTTCTTGTAAATTTAATGACTGGAATTGATAAACTTACTTTCTTCAACATTTATTACAGATTAACGGCTCATGGAGGAAAAAACAGAGAGGGAGGGAGTGAGGGTGGAAGAAGGTGAGCAAAGGAGGGGAATGGAAATATCTGTAATAGTGTAAATAATAAATGTAAAGTGAAAAAATAAAAATAAGCAAAAGACAGGATAAATCTCATTTTTCCTTTTATTTACCACTTTTCAAAATGATGAGATATGATAGATTAAAGATTATATGAATATGCAATTTTTCCAAAATTGAACACATTACTTAGAAGCTTCTGCCATTTTGTATGACCACCAGTAGCCATATTTAAAGTGTTTGTTTTGCCACAGCTTTGTCAACAGAATATTCTGCCAAACTTTTGAATTTTTATCAGTTTGATAAATGATAAATAAATATTAAATATTTAAATATCATATTTACAATACATGATTAGTTCCAGTATATTGTGATTATTTTCCTAAAAAAGATGAGGTATATGGTGGGACTTTAAGTAGAATTGAATGGAGGATGCCTTTGGTTTCTGTGATTGAGTTTGGAAGATATATTCAAAGGCAGAAATTGGAAAAAGCTAATTGTAATAAATGACAAGAACTAAACTTAGCAAAATCTAAAGATCATATTCCATTTCCTTTTAAGGAAATTGGATTGTTTCTCCTTAAAGGAGTATCAATTTCCTTAGGGAGAAGGAAATGGGGAAGAGTGGATCTTGGGCTTGGGAGTGAAAGGGGTTTTCTCGGAGGCTATAGAAATAAGGGAGTAGAGGCGACGGGTGCCAGGGGAGTCTGAACAGCTGAAGGTTTGTTTGGAGCCTCTTTGAACTCATGGCTGGTGTTGCAACTGGGCAACTTGGTGTAAATAAGTTGAGTCCTAGGTCATCATCAGTATCCTGATGATACAGGTCCCAGATTAACTTCCTGGTTCTCTTCGATTTTGACATACTCATTTGTCCCAAATAACTGCAAAAGGGACTTTTATTCTGCCTCTAACTTTTAGGTGTTTCCTTAAAGTTACCCAAATATCTGTCATCACATGAATGGGCATTTTAGGAAATCCTTAGTTCTAGGTCCTTTAACCACTTTAACCTTTCCCTACACTTCTGCTAGGAAAGACCTGATAGAACAAATCTGCCTAGAGTTGTATAACAGACAACAGTCCTCATTTTTTCTTCACTAATGTTTCTATCTTTGTATCCTCTTTCAACCAAAATGGGATCTTGTGTTGGAAATTCTGAGAGTTCCTCTGGAAAACCTGATTAATTTTTTTTTTTTCCTTCAGCCTGCCAAGGCACACATTTCACGAGCTTTCTAGATAATTGGGCCTGAGAAATAACTTTTTGGCACTGAGTAAATTGGTCTCCAGCCAATACTGGGTCTCTAGGAAAGATTGCTTAAAAAGGAAATTACAAGATAGTTATAATGTGGGAGTGGTCATTAACAAAATAGGCACATTTCTCTTTTAAATGCCATTAGTTGCATAGAAAATGTGTCCTTTTTTCCACAGATAAAACACCATTATGTCATGGTTTATGCTTGTTTTAAGGCTTCAGGCTCAACTTAGGGTGGGAGAAGAAAACCCACTCCATTTTCATGAGATGTTGCCCAGTGTATTCCACTCTCTATTTTAAATTCTGATGTGTGAAACAAACATTCACAGCCAGATAGCTCCCTAGTTACCATGCAGGTGCAGCTGCTGAACATAGCACTATTGCAACGAGTTTTGACACCAGACATTTGTGCTTGAAGAAATGTCTAATTTTTTGCTTCCTTCAGATGGTTTTACACTCCTGAATAACAAGCGGGGGTTTTTATTATAACACTCATTTTGGGTCAGACTTCACCATTTTTGGGAACCCACCAACACAAATGTTAATGATATGCAGATCTGGCCTTTCCTAAGATGGCATTGCATCAGCCAAACTTCACTTCCAGGGGAGGTTGCTAAGACAATTCATAAATCTTGCCAAATTTTACTAATGTGCTGAGTAGAGCTGCTGTTATCATATGGGTGATATCAGGAGCCAAATCTCCGTACATACTGATCATCTCCCTTTTGTGTGTTTTTCCTGACTACTAATCTCCATAAAAATAGAAAGTTTGATGTATTCCCTTTTAACAATATTCATAACAATATTTTAAGGTAATTTTTCACATGAAAGTCAAATAATTTAACCATTCTCAAGAACTAGTCTCATGATTTAATAGACTCTGGTCCTCTGTTTGTTGTAGGTCCTCTGTTATTATAGGTCATCAAAGCTACCTCTGCAAAAAGTAGATTTCAAAAATCAGCAAATGACACACCTCCATCTCGATTTCTCAGGAGCAGCATACCTGCCCTGTTTTATCATGTGCACTGGCTTTGCTTATTTTCTGAAATTCTAAGTTCATCATAACTTTGTAAGTATGTGTGTGATACTGTCTCATTTCCATGCATTCCTGCATTTTATTTCCTCTCCTCTTTTCCATTAAAAACCTACCAAAATTCCAGTTTGCCATAAAGCCTCAAACTGGACTTTGCCGGGTCTGAAGATTTTCCCGTTTCTTTCAAAAGAACATAGGCTTCATGGGGGACGGGTCTCTTTTCCTTCTGCCTTCACCCTTTTTCTGTACCACTCTCCATTATAGAAATGTTATTAATGACTCAAGCAATGTGAGCATACATGGCTCTCAAATATTGTTTGAACTTGGCTCATTGAACTAAAGACTAAAGGATTGTGTCCCCCCCCACCTTAAATTTATACATTGAAATCCTAATCCCCAATGGGATGGTATTAGGAGGTGGGGCCTTTGGAAAATGATTAGGTCAGAAGGGTGGAGACCTCATCAATGGGATTAGTGACCTAAAAGCAGAGACCCCAGAGAGTTCTCCCATTCTTTCTACCAGGTAAGGGCACAGCAAGAAGACACCATTCTATGAACCAGGAAACAGGCTCTCACCAGACACTGAACAGGCTTGTGCCTTCATCGTGGACTTCTTAGCCTCCGGAACAGTGAGCAATACGTTTCTTTTGTTTATAAGCCACTCAGTGTATGTTACTTTGTTACAGTAGCCCAAATGGACTAAGACAGTATTTATGCTAACATATACTATCTTGAGCTAGTTTTAAAAAAAATTAGACCAAAATATTACTTATGCAAACACAGAACAGTCCAGATGGATGAGGTTAGCCAAAATTTCTACAACCAAGTAAATAGGCAATGAAGATAAGGTAAAAGTAATTAATGTTTAAAAATAATAAATAATTTCAAATAAAAACCTTAGACAACTCAAGATATAACAAAATGTTCTTCACAAAAATTGAAGAAATTTCAAATATGTCTGTGTTTATGAGCAGTAGATCTGCAAAATTGCCAGGAGTTTTGAACTGGATAGAAATTTTAGAAGCTGAAAATCACTGAGTGGACTCTCAGAGCTGTTGGGAGAAGGACAGAGATTGCTCACATTGCCTGTGTGCCCAGGACGGGCGGTACCTTACCGCTCTTAAGCCGGTCTCCTTGCTGGAGGTGTTGCGGCCACTGCGGGTTTCCTTTAATCCCTTCACCCTCCTCCCCCTCACGGCTTTCCTTCTGTCTGAAAATGCTTTACTGGATCTCCAACTATTTTTGATGGTAGTCATCATTTTAATGCTTGCTTATCTTTCAGAAAGTAGCTCACATCTAACTTTCAAAACTGTTTTCTCTTACCCTGTCAGATTGTATCAGGTTCTTCGTTACAGTTTTGGTCTAACAGCCCGCATTGACACTTTCGAGTACATATTATTATGTCTGTTTATATATTTGTATGATTCAATTACTATCTGTCTCTTTAACTAGACCATACACTTTTTGAGGTCAGGGGAAGTGTTTGATTGCCCATCCTTCAGTCCCCAACATCCGGTACAATTTGGGAACTCAAAGTATGGCCTCCAGACCCAGCGCCTTGATTCCAGCCCTGGCTTTATCATGTAGCCCTCTCAGCTTTTTTTTCTTTTGTTTCTTTTTTTTGTGTGTGTGTGTAATGGTAGCAATAATAATACTTTCTTTGTATAGTGGTTTTTGCATTTAAAGAGATAATATTTACATTTAAAATACATATACATATGTATATCTAGTAAAATGCATATAACAATTGTAAATAAATGCTAGGCTAGCTAGTTTAAAATCAAATTTTGCTAAAATAATAAATAATAAAATATTAATATAGATTCTTCAGCCCATAGCAATGGTGTGCTGATTTTAGTGTATGAATACTTAGTTTTCAGAACCCCTAGTAACAGAGTTTGAATTTGGATCCCAATCCATCGGCGTGTGCAAAAGTGAAAGTCCATGGAACTCTATCATTTGTTCATCATCCCTGGAAGCTCCTGGAGGGCAGGGATTTCCTCTTCACGTCTCCTTTGTCTATCATTGTGTCAGAAGTGTAAAAGGATGTTCAAAAATATAATTGAATAATAACATGTCAATTTACATTTGAGCCCAAGACCAACTATATTCTTTCATTCCTATCAGTTTATCTCAATTTAAAGGAAACAGGAATTCGTTTACTGAGGATAGGTAGGTGAAAGGGTGATTATGTTGACTACTTTAATAAACATAAAATAAATCCATCTTAAACTTTAAAATGATGGAAAAGAGTCTACATGCTTACATCCTTTTCTGTCAAAGTTCACAGAAAGGCAGAAACTAGTAAACCTCACGAACCGGAGACCTCATGAAACATACAATGAGCAGCAATTGAATTAAAATACATATTACATATGACACTATAGTCTAACTAAAGGTTTTCTTTTTCCCAAAGTGAGAATAAACACATCTAAAAAATAATTTAATACCATAAATGAGCACTAAATAACACATGCAGGTCTGGTGCATATGAAGTACCCCATAAGTTCCCATTGAGTAAAGGAACGAAATGTGTTTGCCATGGCTTCTCTTCTCAGTGTTTAGGTCTTGATGTTACAGCAGCAGTGAGCAGTGAAACAGCGTGAGCCCCACAATTTGTGCAGTGCCCGAGGTGAGAGCAGGCATGTTTAGCACAGAGAGCATAGATAAAAGTTGCTACCTACTAAGGTCTGGAAACAGACAAGCCCACCTATGGAAAAAAAAGAAAGAAAAAAGAAAGAAAATGTATAGCATTAGAAGAGCCATTCTTGCAAATAAATTTTAACTTGTTCCCACCTAGCTGGGTTTTTTTCTTGTTATTTTTATGGGATGGAGAAATTCTGAAAAGCAAAGAACTAAATTCTATGTATGTAAAATGATGTACATGTACACACATGTACAAAACACACACATTTTCTTCTATGCTAAGCATAGATCAGCGGTGTTCTCTATTTAGTAATATGACTTGAGAAAGAAACCGTTTCTGATGAAAGAAATATAGCATTCCTTGGACACAATATTCTCTTGGGGAAACTGTTAAAGAGAGGCGTGTGTGTGTGCATGCTAGTGAGGAGGGATAAAAGGAGTTTTCTTGCTTTATTCCTTCACTTTCTGGGGAGGTGCAAACATAGATGTGATGCTTGGCCAGGTTAGATAACAAAAGCTTTGTCAAAGAACAACTTCTTTCCTGTTATTTCTTTCTTTCTTTCTCTTTTTGTTATTTCTGAAGTTATTATGGAAAGGATGTGGAGGATAAGCTGCCAGATCATTATTTTCTTTCAAAACCCAGTGTATCCCAGAAGCACATGGCGGATTGCAGCAGAACTGAAATGGTACATTCATAACCCAAACAGGACTTATTTCATGGTGACCTTAACAACTTCATTAGTTTGCCAGGTAGGGAAAGATTAAAAGTGAGGGAAAAAAAAATTACAAGACAATAATTGTGAGAATTACAGTGTAAACAAGTCAAAAGCATATTGATAAAAGCCACATGCAAATAACAGCAACAAGATGGTTTACTTGTAATTGTGCAGTTCAATAAAATGTGTTTAAATATTTTACAAAGTCAAACGTGTATTGTTTACTCATACACTCAACTAATGTGAGGAATCATGCATTCTATTTCTGAAAGTGGAAAAATCCATTTATTTTTTTAAAAGATTTTATTTATTTATTTTTAGAGAGAGGGGAAGAGAGGGAGAGAAACATCAATTTGAGAGAGAAACAGATCGGTTGCTTCCTGCACGCCCCCAACTGGGAACCTGGCCAGCAACCCAGGCATGTGCCCTGACGGAATCAAACCAGCGACCTTTCAGTTTACCAGACTACACCCAATGCACCAAGCCACACCCGTCAGGGCAGGAAAGATCAATTTAAATAAATAGAAAATAAACTCTTGGTACTTTTATGAACCAAGAGCTTTAAAAACATGATCTCATTTCATTCCAATGAGACTTCAAGGATGGTATCATGACCTCTAATTTACAGGTAAGAAAATGAGATCAGGGAAATTACATAAATTGCCTGAACTAACCCAGTAAGGAATTTGAACACAAAAACATCTGGCTGTCAGAAATATATCACTAACATCTTTGAAAAACCTAGAAATCTATGGAGTGTCCTGCCAGTAAAGGACATACACGCACACAGTATTGTCTACAACCCTCCCAGCCCCACTTGTAATCAGATGGGAAACCTGGGCCACATCAGGCTGCCTCAGAGTGAATACTCACATCCAACAAGTCATCATTTATCTTCCTCAGAATTGAAAACT
>VMDR010029360.1:0-12781 GCA_007922815.1 Macrotus californicus | reverse complement strand
ATACAGTAAATATTATTGATGATATCCCCTATGCTATACTTCTTAATCTTTTTCACATTTTTCACCCTTCTCTCCAATCTTCCTCCCACTGATAACCATCAATTTGTTTTATGTATTTATGAGTTTGTTTCTGTTTGTTCTTTTTTTGTTTTTATATTCTACATATAAGTGAAATCATATGATATTTGTCTTTCTCTGTGTGATGTTTTTAAAGATTTTATTACTTTATTGTTGTTCAATTATAGTTTTCTCTGTATGATTTATTTCACTTAGTATAATACCCTCTAGGTCCATGAATGTTGTCATGAATTTTAAGATTAAATTCTTTTTGTGGCTGAGTAATATTCCATTGCATATCTGTAATACACCTTTTTCCATTTATCAATAGACACTAGTATGCTTCCATATCTTGTCTATTTTAAAAAATGCTACAATGAACATAGAGGTGCACATATCTTTTCAAATTAGTGTTGTGGATTTTTTTGGATAAATAACCAGAACTGGAATTGCTGAGTCATATAGTAGTTCTATCATTAATTTTTTGAGGAACATCCTTACTGTTTTCCATAGTGGCTGCACAAATTTACAATCCCATCAACAATCCATAAAGTTTCCCTTTTCTTTATATGCTTGCCAACTCTTGTTGTTTGTCGATTTTTGACAGCCATTCAGACAGATATGAAGTGATATCTCATTAGGGTTTTAGTTGCATTTCTTTGATAATTAGTGACATTGAGCATGTTTTCAGATGTCTCTAGGCCATCTGTATGTTCTGTTTGGAGAAATGTCTATTCAAGTCCCCTGCCCTTTTTAAAACTGGATTGCTTATTTTTTTTTAAATTACTTTATTGTTGTTCAATTACAGTTTGAATTTTCCCCCTACCACTCTCCCCCCACCCCAGCCAATCCCACCCCCCTCCCCCACTCCCACCCTCCCCCTTAGTTATATCCATGTGTCCTCTATAGTGTTTCCTGGAAACCCTTCCCCACACTATTCCCTCCCCCTTCCCCTCTTATTTTTTGGTGCCTCCCATTTCTTAATCACCATGCTTGTGGGTGTGGGACCTGTCTGTTCCACATCTTTGATGAAGCTTCTTTTTTATAGCTTTAGTTATAGAAATTCTGTTTAGGTAGTCTTTAGGTGTTCTCAGTGATGGTGGTTTTATATCCATTGACATTATTATATTATTTTCTTTCAGATAAAAAAGCCAATTCTGTGAACGATACCAACATAACATGCCCAGGAGTGGAGATAGAAAGTCCAAACCAGTAAGTGACCAGCTCCGGGTGTACATAGGCAGTTGTCACCACCATTAGGTATCCAGAATGTGAGATACCACCTCTACTAGGATACCACCTGTATTTCTCCAAGAGGTTTCTGAATATTCTCTGTAACCACCTTTGTTGGTTGGTAGTCCCCCAAGGTGTTACAGGGATCTGCTGAACCTGGGTCTGCTAAGGAAGGTAGGAATGCAGCAGATGATGTGCCCAAAGGATGGTACCATTGTTCCCAGCAACCTTTTGAACCTAGCTAAGCCATTGATGGGTCTTAGTCTATAAATACAGAAGAGTGGAGATGGTGACACCAAGCAGCTATTCCTGGTCACTTAGTTCATGGCCACAAAGGCATTTGACCCCATGCAGGGCTACTCAACTCACTGCCTGGTCAGCCTTTTTTGCACAGGTTGATTTTGTAGTGCTTAGAGATGAGCTAAATTTACCCATACTGTCTGCTCTCTGGTAACCTCAATGCCTGATGTTCTAAGTCATTACAATGAGGAGAGCTGTGGGCTATGGTTTAAGCCAAGAGCAAGAATTATGTCAATCTGGTCTGGTGTTCACTATGTGCCCTTTCTATGTTTAGGGAGGTCTTCGTTGAAGTTAGCCTGAACAATGGCATCAACTTCATCAACAACAATATTAGGATCACCAGTGAGGACTGTGTGAGTGTCGGGGGGTGCTGCAGGCTCTCCACAGCTATGCAAATGTCCTGCACTGGAGGGAGAGACACCCTGTTTGGGCAGGAGAGGGGACCTATGACCCTAGGTAGGTCCAGCAGGTAGCTTGTGCAGACAGCCAACTCCAGGAGCATCTCACAGCCAATTCTGGATTTTAGCCTGTCCACCAACTCAAGCCTAGAAAGTGCACTGGGATGTATCCCCAAGACCCCTGAATACAGTCATCTCTCCAGGTCTTTCAGAACTGCTGCTTATTTTGTGAATTGAGTACCATTGAGTAACATGGCAGAACCAATTAGAGTGTAAGCAGACCAGAAAGAAAGATACACTGTCCACACTGTTGGTCAGCTTGGCACCTCCCCTGGCCCAGATCTAGGGGTGGGGAATTATGGGTGCATCTGAATTCCAGGTGGGGCAAAAGGAAGATGCTGGGAGTCTGTGTGCTCAGACCACAGTTCCAAACCTCTAGACCATGTAGGCTGTCCAAATCTAGGTCCAGGCCTAGGGGATGTGGACGGTAAGACCACTTCTTGCCCTTCTCAATCAGGATGAGGTCCCTCTACATTGGTAAAGCTTTTGAATGTCTCGCCACCCACTCATGATGATCAAAGCCCCTGGCCACCGAGCTGCTTGCAGAACACACGCTGTCATTTTGCAGATGTCATCACCTTCCCTTCAGCCTCTCCTCCTCTCTCCTGCTCCTCAGCTGGCCCTTTACTAATTCCCTATGAACTCGGCAGGAAGTTTGTCCCTTTGTAGGTGGGAAGCCTCAAGGCTATGGGAAGGGCCAGGGGCTCAGCTCAGGGAAAGGAAGCTGGGAATGAGGTGCTCCCAGGTGCCCACTTTTCAGACTCCACATTACCCAGGCACCAGAATATGATGGGGGTAAGAGAGTTAGGCTGAAAAAGGTGTGCCTTGCAGGAGGGACTTCCATGTCTAATTGCCACCACTCTGATATCCAGTGTTAGCTTGTGAGGGTCCCAACGGTGCTGACAGTCCTCCCTCTGAGTCTGTATTCACTTGTGCCTGGACACCCTTTCACAGACCAGCAGCCTGAACTGACATCAGGAGTCCTTCCCATCAACAGGCACATTTAGAGGAGGACTTAGGAGCAGCCTTGTAGTTGCAGGCCCAGCACAGCAGCATCACCATCAGCCCCAACTCCACCTCCCCTTTCAGCCACCCCGTCTCCTGTCCTGGCACAGGCTCTCTCCACTGTCCCTCTCCAGCTTCTCTGACAGCACAGGGCTAGGGTTAGGGAGAGTTTGTGCAACACGCGGGTCCATAGTTGCAGCACACTTGCCCTTGGGTATGAATAACAAGACAGTAGTTCCCATTCTGTAAGTCCTCACATGGGTCTGGCCTGTTATGGGACTTTCTACAAACTCTCTCAACCTCACAAGTGCCCACTCATTTCCTCCTTACAGATGGGGGAATGGAGGCTCAGAGACATTGAGTAGCTTTGCCCAGGGCTGCAGATCCTGGAGGTGAGAGAGAGGCAATGAGGAGATGGAGCAGGTCTTCTGCCTTTGCATCTGCACCCCAGACTCTCAGTGGGCCCTGGAAATATCCTCTCAGTCATCTGAGTATCTAGATTGCGTGGTCCACCCACAACACCTGCTCTGTCACTGAGGCCTGCAGTGAGGGCTGGTTTGTCACTTCACAGATGATTTTGACTCTTGTCAGGGCTGAGGGGCAGAGCGTCTGATCAGGTCCAGTGGTGTGATCTGAGGCCAAGGGCTCCACAATGGTTCTGGTTCCTTCCCTGGCCTCCTACTTCCACTGTGCCCCACTGTGGGTGGAGCAAACTGAGAAGTGAAGTAGATGGACAAGGCAGAAGGTGGGGATGCCTGGTGCTGGTTGAATGGGTGGAGGCTACCAGGGCTCACCACAAACCTCTGGCATGTGTGCTTTCTGCAGAGTAACAAGTCAACTGTACCTCCAGCTACCCCACCACCATCAACTGTCCCTCCATCTACCCCACCGCCATCAACTGTTCCTCCAGCTACCCCAATGCCTGCCCGGCCACCTACCTCTCTTCCTACTCAACCGCCTGCCCCTCCTTCTCCGCCATCTACCCCACCACCTCAAAGTTCTCCAACCCTACCACCTGCCAAGCCACCTGTCCCACCACCTGACTCTCCTCGTAGCCGTCTATCTGAAACACCACCTACCCCGTCACCTGTCCAGCCACCTATCCCACCACCTGACCCACCACCTGACCCGCCACCTGACCCACCTCCTGACCCACCTCCTGACCCACCACCTGACCCACCACCTGACCCACCTCCTGACCCACCACCTGACCCACCACCTGACCCACCACCCGCCCCAACATCTGCCCCAACACCTTCCCAGCCACCCTCTCTACAGTTCATTCCACTTGTCAACCCTCTATATTTCCTTGGACTCATCCCTGCCCTGCTCATGTTGTCGTTGTTGTTCTGGTGCATCTGGTGGCTACACTGCAAAAGGGTGAGTGACTCCTGCCCACACAGCCCTTTGACCAAGGTCCACAACAAATCCCCAAGGGAACCAGGGGGATACCTGCTTCATAATCCTGCCTGTGACCAGGTTCCCATCAACTTTAATAATGTCACATGAGCAGAAGGAGGTACAAACTCTCCTCCATTCCCAGGCACAAGCACAGCCTGGGCATCTTAGGAGGCTCCTGCCTCATTCTTGCCTCTCGGATGTGGCCTATGTGCCCCCTGGCACCTGGGGAGAAGTAACCACAAGCCTTCTGAGACCAGTGCTGCCTCATAGCAGCCAAGCACCTAGAAGACTCAGGAGCACACAGGTGAAGGAGGCTTGTGCTGGCAAGAAAAGAAGAGGTCTCACAGGAGGCATAGGTGGCCCCAAAAGGTTAATGATGCTGGGCAGGATTCATAAACCTCTGGGGCAGCTGTGTCTTTGAAAACAAACCTGGATCTCTACACATTTCTAGTGCCTTCTGTCACTTATTCTTCTGCTGTGATTAAGGTCTAGGAAGTGCTGGACCGCATGCTGGGCACAGAGAGACAGAAATCAAGTAGTCACCAACCTTGCAGGAATTCATAGACTGGTATCTGGTCTAGTGCTGGTACTAGGGCATATGAGGGGAAAATGTCAACTTCATAGTTTTTGGCAAGTACCTTGTGAAACTAGAGCAACAGCAAAGGACAGTCTGGCCCCAGGAAGGCATTGAGGCAGAGGCACTGGCTAGCTCGAATTTCAAGAACATAGGCCAGAGGGTGGAATGAAGATGGGAAAGCAGAGGTGTGAAAGGATGGAGCAAATCAGCAAGAGACAAGCAGGTCTGATTTGTGGAACAGGGGAAGCAGGAAGAAAAACCCCTGGGTGGTGGAGGGACTGTTATCTCTGAGGGCTGGGAGGCAAGGGAGGGATGCAGAGGGGAGAGAGAGGTGGTGGAGGGAGAAAGGGGTGTGGAGTGGTACTCTGTCTTCATATGATGGTGAGCAGGTGATGAAAACCACCAGTGTGAGCCCTTTACCAGGAACCAGGCTCCTTAGTCTGGCTGTGTCCCTGTGGACCCCACAGGGCACTTTCAATTCCCCCCTCATAACTGAATTTCCAATTCCTCCTGAGGTTGGAGCCACAGACATTCAGACAGTGGAGCCCAGATGGACACCTCTAAGCCCATGTTCTGTCCTGTTTCTGACAGCAGGGACCCCCTGTCAACATGACCTGCCAGTACCCTCCATGCCCCTTCCAGCTGTACTTATGTCTCTTTAACATTCTAGACTAAGAAGCCACCACCAGTGCAAGAGCAAGAAAAGGTAAGTTATGGTTTGGTCCTGTTGTTGTCAGCAGACCTGATGTGTCAGGAAACCACACTGACCTTGACGAAGAGGCTTCCTGCAGCCTGGGGCGATTTCCACTCCCCACCCCACCAGCTCCACCCACCTGGGCAGAGAGAGCTGGGAGGAACAAGAGGGTGATGAGAGGCATGGAAGAGCCAAGGAAGACCTGGAACTCACCAAATGTCACCCAACCTTTTCTGGCTCCCAGCACCACCTAATCCAGGGCCTTTATCACTGTATTAGCAGCTTGGGAGAGTGTTTAAGCAACTGCTATGATCCCTACTGAAATAAAAGTGGTGTTTTTTTTTTTCAATTCCCAAAGGATTGTTTTTAGGGTGGTCCTTCCCCAGGACTAGGGGAGTTTTTGGAAAAGGAGCCTCAGTTTGAGGATCTGGTTCCCTCTCCAGGCTCTGCTATACATTGAGCTCCATTTCCTTGGTGGTCTCTTTGTCTCCTACCAGGGAAAGGGCTTGGCTGGGGTGGCCTGTGGTGACCAGAAGGCTGAGGAGGGTGGAGGGAGTCTGACCTGGCACTGAGCTGTGTGGGAAGAGGGACTGGTGAGCACAGGGACTGAGGGTCAGGTAAGCAGGGTTGGTGCATAAGTTGAGGGGGCCCACAACAAGTAGTTGTAGCGGGGGCATGGTGTCCTCGAAACAGGTAGACCTGGGCCTGGGATCTGGGGGAAACTGACCTCAATGGCTGGGGTAGCCTTGGTGCTGATTGTAGTGTAACATGGGGAGGCTGATTCTGGCAGAGTTAGGTAAATAGAGCCCTGTCACTTGCCCATGCTCACATCCTGACAGCCTCCGTAGACCAGGCTTCTCCAACAAGGGCAGCCTCATTGACATCAAGGAAACTGGAACAAATTTGCAGGCCTTTTGGGGAAGAGCCATATTTGCAAACCAAAAGTTTTCTTATATTTCCCATGGAGGGCACTCTGTTATGGTGCAGGGTGCTATTCATTTGTTTTTTACTTCTTTCACAAACGTTTGCTAAGTGACCAAAACCTGATAGGTGTTGAGGCAACAAAAGGCATGTGTCTGCATCTAGGAGCTGCCAGACAAGGAAACAGACAGTGTTTCCTGTTTCCTCTTTCTAGGAGCCATGCCACACATGCCCAACCGTGATTGTCCCTTGCTGTGGATGCCAAGTAGGCCAGATGAAAAGAATAGAGGTAAGAAGGGTACTTAAGAGAGGGAACTGGACCACCTGGAGGCAGTATCTGTGCCTAGAGCTTCTAACAGCCACATCTTTTCAGTGCAAACTGGACACCTTGTGTGACTTTGTTCAAAGCTGCAACCAGATACCATTGACATGTTATCATCCAAGGGTAAAGGTAAGCAGAGGCATAGGGATGCTCCCCATGGGCTAGGAACCTTGCTTTTTCCCTTGACAATAGCCCACTGGGATTCTAAGTCAGAGAGCCCTGTCTGGGCATCTGTCAAGGAAGATTCTCTAAACATGAAGAAATGGTGGTTCAGGAGCCTTCCAGGCTGATGGTGCTGGACATGGTACCTATGCATTTTCCTTGCATTGTGGTCTTAAGAGTGTCAGAAAACTCTTACTAGAGCATTACCCTACAATTTCCAACTTGAGTAAGAGGGCTGGAGAGGAAGGCAGGCCAGTGAATTCTTTTGGTCTCCCAGTCCCTCATTCCTCCCCACTGACAACCCCACCCTGTGGACCTGCTGGTTCCACCCCATCCACTCAGTGTCTCCTGGGCTGATCACTCAGAACCACAAGTGGTGGTAAGCATGGTGACAACCCTCCCAATGATGTCTGACCAACAATCACTGGTTTTACCAGGTAGTAAAGATTCTTTATGCCATTGTCTGTGACTCAGGAAGAAGCCAAATTGTTACATTGTCCTCCCTAGAAGTTAATAATAATAAAGGCTAAGTTTTATTGGGTCCTTCCCATGGGTCAGTTGCTAGCCTAAGAACTTTACATGTTTTCACTATTTTAATCTTGCTTATAACTGTGCAAGTAGGTACTACTGTTATCCTTATGTAACCAAAGGGGAAACTGATGCACAGAGTGTCTGAGTGACTTGTCCCAAGTCACAAAGGCTGACAGTGGCAGAGCTGGACTAGAACCACAAGGCCTGGCACCACCCTCCTCATTGTTTTGCCTCCTTTGGGTCAGCACTCCTGATCTCATGAGGTCACCTCCAAACCAGCAAAAGGCTGCCCTACTCAGCCCTAGGGCCCGAGGAGAGTGATACACCTGCTTCACCTGGCAATTATCTGCCTGGGTTTTTCCATGCTCAAACTCTTTGCTCAGATGGGTGAGGGATCCTGGAGAATGTTTTATTCCCAGAGTCTACAGTGAAGGCTGCATTGGCCATATCCAGTGAGCATTGGCTCTCAGTGGACCAGGAGGTGAGCATTTAGAAGTTTTGGGCAATATCATTCTCCTCCCATACCAAGAGGCTCTGGGTGCTGCAGCCTCTTAGTATGAGAACATAATGACACTGTCACCCACCTGAGTGTGCCCCAGCTGCCCTTATCCTAGGGACCTGTAGCTCAGTATAAGGTCTGTGGAGTGAGTTCATTCCTTCTTGCTTCAGCACACTCTCACCTAGAAAGAATGGCAATGCTGGGGCTATGGGGACTGTAGCTTCTCTCTTGTCCTTGTTTCCCAGACTTTCAGTCTGGGGGAGCAAGAGTTCCACTTCACAACGAAGGGAGTCCAGAGTCAGGAAAGTTGGGTGGAGGGCTGCCTCAGAAATGCAGGGCAGAGGTCCAACACCTGAATCAAATCTCCAAGGAGGAGCCTAGGCTGGAGTCCAGCACCCAGGGAGAAGAAAGGCATAACAAAGGCCCAATCTGTAGTCCTGATTGGTCCTGACCTCAACTTCCTTGAGTCAAGGAAAATACAGCTTCTGGTCTCAATTTCAATGGCTTCTCAGTGACCTTCTCTCTCTTCTCTTCCCTACAGGGGAGGTGTATCAATTTTTCACTAATGAAGCCCTGCCTCAAGCAGTTGCACTGTAGCCCAAAGATTTGCCTTGGGCCCAACCAGGAGGTCTACCCTCTTAACAGCTGCTCATGGTGCCAACACCCCTCACATATATGCTCTCCCTCCAGGATGCTACCACTGAACTCTCCCCCTGCCCGGGCACTCTGCAGAACTGCTTTGTGTCCCCCACACCCATAGCCCAACCTCTAGAGCACCAAAATCCAAAAATGAATAAGAAATCTTTGTGTACTGAATTGGATATATATATTGAGCCTTGGTTTAAAGTCAAAAGTAGTTGGAACTGTGGCTGATTAGCACGAGAGATTATTACCTGATAAGCATTGCTCTCTGTGTGAGATGTACCTATACTGCTCTTGCAGGACAAAGCACCCTGGTGTCCTGTGAATGTAGACATGGGTGATTCCCATTCTCCACAGCCTAGTCACCAAGAACTGGGTCACCTGGGTTTCTAGCCAAACCCTGTTCTTTAAAAAAATCCCAAATCATCTGTGAAATATAAGTACAATCTTATGTTTATTCCTCACTGGTTCTATGAAATCTCTTAGACAAGTTACTTAAACTATCTGTGCTTTATTTTTCTAACTGAAAAGAATGGGATAATGGTGTCTCCTTTACATGAGGCTGATGTTAAGTGCTGCAATGTGCTCAGCACAGGGCCAGGCCCCTGGTGAAGACTCAGGTGCCAGTAGCTAATGTCTTCCCTCCCTACCCCAGGAGAGGAGGAGAATATGAGCTCAGAGATATCAAGAAGTATTTGGAGAGCTCAGAGCTGTCAGAGTGGAACCATGCCTGAGCCTTTCAGCTCAGGATACTAGGACACAGAGTTCACATATGTGAGCATTCCCCATAAGGAGGCTGCTGACCACATGTGCATTCACATCCCAAGCACACCACCCAATGTAGCCTCCTTAGCACCATTGGAAAAGTCCTGGCACATACTGCCTTCTTCAGAAATGTCATTTCCCTTCCCATATGCTTAATGTTTTTCATTATATAATGGAAACCCATGGTATCCACTTTCCTGAGCTTTAAGATCTATTCTTCTTATAGAGCTGGACCTTCCAATCAATCATATCCCCTTTCACTGTCTTTGTTGATCTGATAGTTTCCTTCTGCACTAACATGCCTTAATGCTGTCTATGGACAAGACTCCCTTTTGAAAATCTCAGTACATTGAAGTGAGGCTGAATCTCTCCTTACTCTCAGTGGTCCAGGGAAGAGATTCAGCCTCACTTCCATGTACTGGAATTAGAAGGATAGTAAGAATGACTACACTCTGATCATATTGCCACCTCCCCATACTGCCATAGCACTGCACTGAGACACCCCCTGGAAGTATGGTTTCCCCAGGAAAAATAGAGCCTTGGTGGATTTCCAGTCTCCCTCAGCATTAAGAGACACCTCCTACGAAGCCCACTCTGATTTCTCTTAACCAGGATTTCAGAAAATATCTTCAGGGATTGATGGTGTAATTGGATTCAGTTGGGGAAGGCAGGTGAGTATTACAGCAAGCAGCACTCAGATATTAGCTGATTATGACCTTCTTTCAGTGGTCCCTGAATGGAGACCTCAGCCAGTGTTTCTTCCCATCTGCAGTGGTCCTATCTAGCCAAGGAGCTTACTGGGCAGTTCAGCCTGATTCAGGGCTCCAGCCAATGAGCCAGACAAGTCTCAGAGCCTGTTGTACACCATCACCGTGGCAGGAAAGCAAATTCTATCCCTATCTACTGATGACTATTGTCCTCAGTTCTCCTTAACTAAGAAGCCTAATCAGAATACCCTAGAAGCTGCATAGTCCTTCCTACTTCCCTGCTTACCATGGTACTCAAGAGACTGTGGCCAGAAAATCTTCCCATCTGCAGAGCCAAACCAGTAATTTAGAATGACCATGAAACATGGTGGGCAGTTCCACCTATTTCAGGTCCCTAGCAAATGATCCATTATGACCTTCGATCTGCTCTGCAGCCCTGCTTAGGTAGGGAAATGGATTCATGGCCCCAACCTACTGATGACTAGAACATGAGGAAACATTACCAAAGAATCAGGACAACTACCAAGCCGATTCTACAGCCATGCTGGGGTATGGAACCAAGAAAGCTATGGTTCCTAAAAGTTCCCAGCCAGTGGCACTCCACTCAGAGCTTGGTCAATGGTCTCACACAAAAAATATCCCAATAGCAAATACTTTGTGTGCTGATCTGTCCAGAAGCTCAAGCTGAGCTGCCTAGTGAAGGAGTGTCTCTGCTGAAACAAACCTATAAATTTGGGAAGAGAAGACTACTTACTCAAATGTGCACATTCCAATACAAAAAAAAATCAGGGATCACAAAGAATCAGGTAAATATGATGTGACAAAAAAAATTAATAAAACTCCAATAACTGACTCTAAAAATGGAGAGCCATGAACTTTCTGACAAAGGATTCAGAATAATTCTCCTTAAAAAGTATATAAAGATATACATTATAAAGAACTGCAAGGACACACAGACACACAACTAAAAAAAAAATAAGAAAATCAACAAATAGAAACCATCAAAATAGCAAATAGAAAACTGGAGCTGAAGAATAAAATGATTGTAGTAAATATAATGACAGTACTAAAGAATACAATGGAGAGCTGAAACAGCAAACTCAAGTAAATAAAAGAAATAGTGAACTAATAGATAAGTCATTTGAAACTACCCTGTAAGTGGAGCAAAAACTAAAAAATTAAAGTAGTAAAAAAAAGACTGTATTAGGGCACATCATTAACAGAAAAAATATATAAATTATGGGAATCTCAGAATATGAGAGAAAAATAGGAAAGTATTTTTAAACAATAAGGTTATAAAAGTTATCAAATATGGAGAGAGAAATGAACATCCAGATTTATGAGGCCCAAAGAATCCCAAATAGATTGAGCCAAATAGATTGAGTTACACTGAAACACATTATAAGGAAATTGTCATTAAAATTTGGAAAGCATCAAGAGAAAATTTAGTCATCACATACATGGAAGCCTCAAAAACATTTAGGTTTGATTTCTCAATAGAAACTTGCCAGTCCACTTCACAACAGCATGGATGGGACTGGAGAGTATTATGTTTATTGAAATAAGCCAGGCAGTGAAAGACAAATACTATATGATCTCACCTACAAGTGGAATCTAATCAACAAAACAAGCAAATATTACCAGAGACATTGAAATTAAGAACAATCTGACCGTGACCAAAAGGGAGGGGACTAGGGATAATGGGGGAAAGAAAGAGAAGGGTCAAATCAAGGAACATGTATAAAGGACCCATGGACAAGGACAATGGGGTGAGGATTGACTGTGGAAGCAGGCGTGTGGACAGGGAAAGGGAGACCAATGGGAAAAATTGAAACAACTGTAACTGAAGGACAATATAAAACAATAATAAGATAAACAACTCCAAACACACACACACACACACACACACACACACACACACACACACACGAAACTTGCAAGTCCAGAAGAAAGGGATAAAAGACATGTGTTGAATGGGAAAACAGCCCTGTCAATTGGAAACACTATCCCCAACAAAGCTGTTCTTCAGAAATAAAGGAGCAATAAAATATTCCCAACAAACAAAGCTAACAGATTTCATCACCAGCAAACATGCCTTACAAAAAATGTTAAAGTATGTTAATCAAGCAAAAATAAAAGATGATAATTAACATCCTGAAAATATTAATGTATTTGTAAAACTTACTGGTAATATAAATACATTGTCAAAGTCAAGTTCTCTAATATTAATATAGTTTGATGTCAGGTATTGTGATCCCTCCTGCTTTGTTGTTCTTTCTCAAAATTACTGCAGCTATTCGGGGTCTTTTATGGTTTCATATAAATTTCTGAAATGTTTGTTCTATATCTGTGAAATATGTCATTGGTACTTTAATAGGGATTGCACTGAATCTATAAATCGCTTTGGGTAGTGTGGCCATTTTGATGATGTTAATTCTTCCTATCCATGAGCATGGTACATGCTTCCATTTGTTTGTGTCTTCCTTAATTTCTCTCTTCAGTGTTGT
>VMDR010029359.1:0-12778 GCA_007922815.1 Macrotus californicus | reverse complement strand
TTATATAATTTGCTCATTATGTAATTAAATACAAGATGTCTATCTTTCTTTGCACCTACTTATTTTCTTTTTTTTAATGCTTAGCCCATGTTTATTTTTAAATTTTTTTAAATTATATTTTATTGATTATGCTATTACAGTTGTTCTGATTTTTCCCCTTTGCCCACCTCCACCCAGCACCACCACACTCCCTCAGGCCATCTCTCCATCACAGTTTCTGTTCATGGGTCATGTGTCTAAGTTCTTTGGCTGCTCTATTTCCTATCCTGTACTTCACATCCCCATGGCTATTCTGTAACTACCTGTTTGTACTTCTTAATCCTCTCACCTCTTCATCCATTGCCCCACACCCGCCTCCCACCTGGCAGCCATGAAAATGCTTTCCATATCCATGATTCTGTCATGGTTCAGTTTTTGATAGATATGTATTTTTGCCATTTTATTGTTCATAGTTTTGATCTTCTCCCTTTTCTTAAATAAGTCTCTTTAACATTTCTTATAATAATGGTTTGGTGATGATGAACTCCATTAGTATTTTCCTTGTCTGGGAGCTCTTTATCTGCCCTTCGATTCTGAATGATAGCTTCACTGGGTAGAGCAATCTTGGCTGTAGGTCCCTGCTTTTCATGACTTTGAATATTTCTTGACAATCCCTTCTAGCCTGCAAAGTTCCTTTTGAGAAATCAGTGGAAAATCTTATGGGAACTCCCTTGTAAGTAGGTAACTAACTGCTTTTCTCTCAATGCTTTTAAGATTCTCTCTTTGTCTTTAACCTTTGGCATTTTAATGATGTTGTGTCTTGGAGTGGGCCTCTGTGCATCCATCTTGTTTGGGACTCTCTGTTCTTCCTGGACTTGCAGGTCTGTTTCTTTCACCAAATTAGGAAAGTTTTATTTTATTATCTTTTCAAATAGATTTCCAATTTCTTGCTCTTTCTTTTATCCTTCTGGCACCTTATGACGCAAATGTTGGACCTCTTAAAGTTGTCTCCTATTGTTTCTGTGTAAATTGTCCTTTATTTCAATTAGTGTATCTTTTGTTTCTGATTGTTGAGGTCCTCACTAAGTTCCTTGAGCATCCTTATAAACAGTGTTTTGAACTCTGCATTTGATAGATTGCTTATCTCCATTTTGTTTAGTTTTTTTTCTGGAGTTTTGATTTGTTCTTTCATTTAGGTCATGTTTCTTTGTCTCCTCATTTTGGCAGCCTCCCTGTGTTTGTTTCTATGTATTAGATAGAGATGCTTTGACTCCATTCGTGTCTTGGTAGTGTGGCCTAATGTAGTAGGTATCCTGTAGGGTCCAGTGGCACAGTCTCCCCTATCACCCAAGATGGGTATTGAGGTGCACTCATCATGTGGGCTAAACACACCCTCCTCTTGTAGTTGAGCCTTGGTTGCTGTTGGCAGAATAATGGGAAGGATTTACCTAGGCCAGTCAGCAGCAAGGACTGGCTGTGATCACTTATCACCAACCTCTGCCCTCTGTGGAGAATCAGCTGTGCAGGGGCAGGGTAGTGGTGCTCTGATGTGGTCTCTAGATGTCCACTGGGTGCACTGACTGGGGTGTCCTGGATAATACAGGCCACCTGTGTCTTGCACAGAGCCACCCTGTCTGAGCTATAGAGCAATCTGAGATGGTTACTACTTGTTCTGGGCTTGGAGATTCCCAGGCAAAGCCAAGCTATGGATCTAGGCTGGCAGCTGGTAATGCTGGGCATGGGGCTCACTGAGGCCAGCTGTTGCTTATTTGAGAGGTTTTAGAAAGTTGTGAAGCATGAGCCAAGACAAGTCATTCATATGGAAAAACCACTGTTAACAGCTTGGGTGGGCCTGTAAGCTGGGTTGGTCAGAGTCTCAGGGGGATCTCCAAAGTGGATCTAACAGTGTTAGCCAGGTTGATAGAGTATCAGATACAGCACCAGCCTGCCAGCTCTGTTGGGAGAGGGCCCAGAAAATGGACAATGGTGTCCGTTCACCTTGATGTCAGACTCCTCAGCCTCTCCCTGCATGCCACTGGTGCCCTCCAAGCCACCATCCCAGTGCCAGCGCCCAGAGAGAGTGAGTTTGAGTAGGTGAGCCCATGTGTGCATTCTTTAAGAGGAACAGCTTGGGGCTCTAGAATTTTCTTCTACCCACTCAATCCCCTCTGGTTATTGCAGCCAGAAGTAGTGAGGACTTATCTTTCTTATTTACCCAGGTCAGTCAGCTGTAAAGACTGGCCATGACCACTACCTTTGCCCTCTGTGGAGGATCAGCTGTGCAGCAGCAGGGTGGTGGTGCTCCTCTGGTCTGAAGCTTTCCATTGGGTGTTAGGCTCTGGGGTTTCTTGGGTGGCCAAGATAAGCCACTACCTGTGTTCTGCCTGGGGCCACCCTGCCCGAGTTATAAAGCAATCTGAGATGTCCGCTACTTGTGCTAGGCTTGGAGGTTCCCAAGTGAAGCCAAGCTGTGAATTTAGGCTGCTAGTTCCAGGCCTGGGAGGCCAGCTGCTGCTTGTTTGAGAGGATTTAGAAGTTTTGAAGCATGAGCCAAGAGCAGCCATTCATATGGAAACCCACTGTTAACAGCTTGGGTGGGACCATAAATTGGGTGGAATGGAGCCTCACAGGATCTCCAGGGTGTGACAAACAGTGTTAGCCAGGTTGATGGAGTCCCAGATAAATATGGCACCCACCTGCTCGGTCTGTGTCTCTGTTGGGGGAGATGGTTCAGAAAAGAAACAATGTCCTCTGCCCACCTTTCTGTCTGGGAGAAAGCTGTGCCCCACCTCTTGTCTTGATGCCAGACACTTTAGTTTCTCCCTGTATGCCACTTGTGCCATTCAAGCAGCTACCCCAGTGCTGGAGCTCAGAGGGAGTGAGTCTGAGTAAGTCTTTGTGTATGTTCTTTAACAAGGACTCCTTGGAACTTCCGAGGTTTCTTCCACCAAATCAATACTTGCTGGGTTTTGCAGTCAGAGGTTATGAGGACTTATCCTCCTAGCACAGGAACTCTGGGCTGGGGGGCCTGGTGTGGGACTGGGACTCCTCGCTCCTGAGATATCCCTCCCGAATTTTTGTCCACCATATGTGAGTGAGGGACAAGCCCATTCTGTGTCTGCACCCCTCCTACTAATCTGGATGGATATGGTTTAATTCCATAGTTGTCAGACTTCCATTCAACTCAATTTCTGCTGCTTATGAGCAATGGTTGTTCTATATTTTAGTTGTAATTTTGATGTGGTTGTGAGAAAAGGTGAACCATGTTTGCCTATGCCATGATCTTGACTGGATATCTAGTACCTACTTATTTTCAAAAGAAATAGCCAGATTTTTTCATGGTAGCTGAGATGTAACTCCCCAAATATAAGTTAGACAGAAATATTTGGAAGAACATTATTTCATTACTTATAGGGGACAATGAAATGGAAAAATGCAGTTTGCAAAAGTGTAAACCTTGCTTGAGACTGGCAATTTCTGGAGCTAGGAGAATTTGATACAGTTTTTGTTGATACCTTGTAGCCTAACCTTCCAATGCTCCCTTCCTTTGCTCCTGGATTTTGCCATGGGTTTTCTTTTCTTCTTCTTCTTTTTTTTTTTTTGGCTTTTAGATCAACTATGTTTTCATTGTGAACTGCCTTAAGTGCTTGCTGGAAGTAAGATAAAAATAAATAAGTAGATAAAAATATGCAAACAAATTGCAAGTAATAGTATGGGATTTTACAGCCAGGGTGTGCTGAAAAGAAAAAAATTTCAAATATACTAGCCTGGAGAAA
Organism: Macrotus californicus; assembly: GCA_007922815.1. Classification (NCBI taxonomy): domain Eukaryota; kingdom Metazoa; phylum Chordata; class Mammalia; order Chiroptera; family Phyllostomidae; genus Macrotus; species Macrotus californicus. The sequence goes on along the minus strand of VMDR010029359.1, from coordinate 9,023 downwards.
ACATCAATTACCTTCAAAATTGCCTTCCACCCATCCATGAGCTCACTTTTATGTAAATGGTGGAAATAAAATAAAACAGCCTTTTAGGATTTCTAGATAGGATTGCATTGAGATCTTGAATGGATTCATGTTTTGTCTTAGTTCTTTCAGGCTGCTATAACAAAGTATCGTATACTGGGTAGCTTATAAACAACAAACATTTATTTCTCACAGTTCTGGAGGTTGGGAAGTCCCAGATCATAGTGCTGGCAGATGATTGGTGATTGGCTCCATGGAGGAGGGAGACAGGGCACTAGTCCCATCTATGAGGGCTCCACTCTCATGACCTAATTTCCTCCCCAAAGCCCCACCTACTAATATCTCACCTTGGGGGTTAACTTTCAACATATTAATGGTAGGGGTGCATCGTACCATAGTATGGTTTAATCTTGCCATTTCTCAACAGGATAACAGAGGAGTCAGGTCATTGTATTTACTGTTTCCATTGCATCTACTGTATAGGTTAATAACATCTATGCATCTTGACTCCAAGGTCATTCTTACTTTCTACGGGAGCCTGTTCCTTCAGGAAATCTTTGTAACTTCTGTTTTCTCTCATCACTCTTCTTTCCTGTCAATTTAATTTGTGCCTACCAGTCATAAGGAGAAGGAGTTGGTAACCAAAGAGTGCTTTAGGAATGTGGAGTTGTCATTGAGAAGTTGGGCTCTGGGCAGTGTTTTTTATGTATTTGGGGGGAGGGGTCAGGATGACACTAGTTATTGAAGGGCAATCTTGCTTTATCTAGTTCACTTACGTGGAGGTAGCTACATAAGAATGTCTCTTCCCCAAAGCAAGCAAACCATACCGAAAAGTAGAAACCCAATAGATTCAGCCCACTGTCATTGCCAAATGACACTCAGAAGAAGGAAAAAAATATGAAGATACATGATGATTGTCTCCTCAGCATTGCATTTGGCCACACACTTGTTTATTTTTTCTTTTGAGCTAGCTAAAGGAAATATTCTTGAGTAGGTTTAGTTCTTAGAGCAACAAACAGAAAAAAAATGTAATAATAAAACCAAAGAATGAGAGTATGTCAGAGTTGGAAAGGACCTTGGGCCTTGGTACTCATTTATGCTGGGCAATCTGAGGCTCTGAGCAGCACCTCCACTCCCCAAGGTCACCCTGTCAAAGTCACCAGGGTAAGATGAACCACAGACTTGAAAACACCTCTTAACTCCCAGTCCAGTGTTTTGAATGAGGAAAGGGACATTTGCATGAGCTAAGGACCATAGTCAGGAAGAATGAAGAGATCAGTAGGAGTTTAGCATAGCCCAGGGATTTCTGCAATCAACCACACTTAGTAAATAAAGATTTCAATGATATGAGATAGTTAGGAAAGTTTGTTTTCTATTTCTCTGGGTGAACTGCCAGATATTTGAAACTCTATGGGCTCTACATAGCACTGAAATTGGGAAACATTGCCTAGATCATTTTCATTTATTCATGTTCTGGGAACATTTATTTTCCACTCATCTCACATTTATTCATCTTAAATAGCAACAACTATTCCTTTATCAACTTTAGATTTATTTATTACTTAACAAGAAATAAACTGATGTCAAGATACCCTTCTCAGCATAATTTTGTATGTGTTATCTACATGTATTCATGGTTAATGCTAAGAACTATAATAACATGAGCATTTCAGGGAGACAGTTCACTGCTGACCAGCCAACTGTCAGATGCACCTTAGGGGATTTAGCTTAGTCCAAGTGAACAAGTATCAAGTTCCCAACTCCTATTCACTATGAAATAAATTCAGGCTTACACTTTCTGATAAATCCCTGAGGGATTCTAGAGCAGATAAACTGTGTAGGTTAGGGCTTAGACTCTTGACAATGCCTCTTAACACTTTCATGTGCACACATATCACCCAAGGATCTTATTGAATTGTAGATTCTGATTCCGGTTCCCAGGCGAAGCCCAATGCTTGCTGGTTTGGGGACCGCACACATTTGTCAGCAAGCAGACTGAAGCATTTTGAAAACCAGAAACCACCACCCATGACTGGAACCCTATGCCTATAGTCTTCCTGGCCCTCCTCAAACACAACCTGCCGTGTTACCAGCTGCCATTTACGAATATGAGACATGGATGCTCAGTGAAGTTTCCATCTCTGCAGAGCAGTTAGTCCACAGTGGTCTGTGGGCTCCCTGCTCTAAGCCCGTTGCTGAGCTGAGTCATCAGGAGTGTGAGGCAGTGTGATGCATGCTTCTGTGGATAAAAAAGGGGCGACATACTAACCCTGACAAGCTCAGGGGAGGCCTGCATGGTGGCCTCAAAAACTCAGAGACCTAAAGTAACCACATAGGATGGTCCAAACATAAAAATTCATAACTAAAAGTGAGTCATGGTGGGTACTCATGTCCTAAGCCAGGATCTTCCTTCACAAAGGTCAATCTTTACCTTAACTGAGCCTGTCTCTTGTCTTTTTGCATCTATGATAACACACCTTTGGAATGTCAGAGCAACTCCCTTTTTCCAGACTCCTCGGGGTACAATCTCCCACCAGAACCCAAGACCACAGGACCCCTTGTTGTTATCCTGTTCCCCATGTACCATCTGTGTGCCGTAAATGCTCTTTGTTAACTATCCTGTACCCACCAATGTGAATGAAATCTGTGTTCATCCATTTTACTCTTTATCCAGTCCCAGAGATTTCCACCCTATTAATCTACCACCAATGGATTTCATGTAAACTTCCTCAAGTGTCCTTCTTTGATTGTAATGCATAACATAAACTGCAAACCTGGCATTCTCTGGAGTATTTTCTTCTTTCTTAATTTATTTTTATTTTATTTTTTGTTCCATTTTACTCTTGCTTCCTGGCAATTGTGAGTTTGGTTCGAATAAACTCATAAAAATTCCCTACAGGATTGGATGTTTCTTCCATCATCAGTTCTTTCTTTCTCAGCGCTTACAGTGGGCTGGGAGTGTGTATGTTCATACACTGAACGAATTGAAAGCAAATGTGACCAGAAGAAAATCAGGTGCTAAAACTCCACATTGCAGATGTATACTCTCAAGAGTTCAGGGCAAGGGAGATTGCATTTGCCGGGAGAGGTATGGAAATGCCTCCTCCTTGGATTAGGCTCTCCAGAACAGACTGACCCTAAAATGATTTGAGTGCAAATCATTTATTTGGAAACTGCAGGAGACCAGTAGGCAAGTAAAGAACGAGGCAGAGAAGGAAAGTAGCTCAGAAAAGATGCCTGCGAGTTCTGGGGAAAGGCTATCTCATTTGGGATTGGGAGTAGGGGGTGAGGGAGTTGGGGTACAAGTACCCCCTCATTGGTTGTGGGTTGCTGGGGGCAGTGTTAATTCCTCACACATCTATCCTGCCCAGGCTTGCAAAGTTGGGGGAAGCCATAGGCAAAGAAATGCAGATGTTGGTACTTGGAAGTAGCAGATTTTTATACAGAGTGATTTAAATCCGAGGGCTGGGGAATGAGGGTGAGGGTAGGGCAGAAGCTGCTCCTGAGGTTTAACAGAGCTGCAGGATTTGAGCTGGAATTAGCAACTACTTCAGCCTCTCAACCCTGCTGTGGCCAATGGCCAGTTGCCCATTCTGGTGAATCCAGGATTCATTCCCTTTTTGAGCTCAAGGCTAGAAGCGGCAGTCACTAGGTGAAAACTTTCTGCTTTTTGGGGGGCAAGAACAGGCCTACTTCTGTCATGGCTCCAGGAGTGAGAAAATCAGATTATGCCCCTCTGAAGAGAGGAAGATCAGATGGGTGGGGACCAGGCTGACCATTCTTGGTGTGAAGCTGGCTAGGCACAGGCTCCTTCCAGGTGCTGCTGCATGTGGCCTGAGAGCGCTTTGTGGATTTGGTCAGTTGGTCTCAATTGCAGTTGATAATTAAGACATTGTTGAGAACTGTTGCAACACGTAACTTCTGTAACCATTACTTATACTCTAGCTTTGCAACTTGTGGGGACATTTTGTCCCTTTGTCCAGCTCTTTACTTTCTTAGGAACTGAGGTACATAGTATTCACTTACTTGTCTGCACCATGAAGGGGAACGAAATACTGTTCTTAGGTCACTTGGGTGTCAGTAATGGAACGAGAAGGTAGAAGAAGACAGGAACTGTTACTGGTGTTACTTAGCTAGGAAAGAGAGCAGCGGGAACTAGACATTGAGTTTAATATACTGGGAAGCATAAGACTGTTAGCTAGCCAGGAAGCTACAGCTTCACATTTCAGGGGGTCACAGCATTTCTTCAAGAACATTAATACTCTTCCCTCCCCCTTCTCTGGTGGGAGCTCAGAAGGCAGGCAGGTGCACAGTAGAAGTCAAAATGGCAGAGAGGGAGGTGCTGGACCAGAGGGACCTGTCTGTCTAGCCCAGGGAAAGAAGGGATTATTTGGGAGGTAGGCCCATCCAAAGCCCGTGGAAGCTTGGGAAGTTCATTGGTCATTTTGAAAGAGCATCTGGTCTGTCCCATCCCTAAGCTAATATAATCCCAGAGGAGCAAAGAAGTTCTCTCTTTTGCCCACCTGGTGATGCACTTGCCATTCATTCATGGGCTTTCTCGCCTGGGAGCAGATGACCACAAGGATCTAGCAACTCCCGGGCCCACAGCAGACGGTGTGGGCTCCAAGAGGACTAAGCTCTCCCTCTTGTCCAGGTGACCTGCACTCACCCAGTGTGAGCCATGGCCATGCAACCTTAGTAGCCATGTGGCCCATGGCCATGTGACTCCACACACAGGCTCCAGGAGGAGGGCGCCTGAAATGGATGATAGTGGGAACACGCTCAGCTACCGAATGGGGACTGAGGCTGCTTAGCAATGGTCTGGAGGCTCCAAAGGACTGAACTTTGATATGAAGCAGAAAGTCTGGACACTGGCTTTTGTTTGGCCTCCCCGAGGACACGGTTGGACTTTTTCTGTGGTAGGACAGAGGGAGACAGGATGTTGGAAACCCAGGGGGCAGCTGCTACCACAGAATAAACCTTATCACACCGCTGTCTCCCATGCAAAGGTCCTTGGCATGCTTCCTCTGTGATCCTGCAGAAAGACCTCATTCTCATCCATAGCAGAACTGTCTGTTAATCAGTGAGAAATTTCATCATCTGGCTGAGTCTACCATCTAGACTCATCCCCCCTCCTCTGCATTCAGTGCTGCAGGCACATGAAATGTCACTGTTTCTAGAAGACTCCAGGCCTTTCCCCAACATTTGGCCCTTGCTTCCATGGGTACCCTCTTCTTCCTCCCCTGACATAATCCCATTAGCCGACAAACCCAGTTTATTCACATCCCCAAACTCCCCTGTGCTGGGTTATTTGCTTCCTTCTGGGTCCAGTTCAGAAATCAGGAGTAACAGGCACCAAATTAAATTGGAGCCATCTGTTTGTATACCTTTCTCGTCCCCATTCACTGTGGGGCCCTCTAGGGCAGAGACCATGTCTTTCTCCTTTCTGTGTCCCCATCACCAGCACTGGGTCTTGCACCCCAAAAGAATCTGCAGCTCAACTCTGTATCATCGAGGGAAGGAGGATATGGAGTACTAGCAGTTATATGAAAGCATATTTTGTACATACTCAAAATTCTTTTCTTTTTCTTTACTCTGTGCAAGAGACTTATTATTAGAATTATTTACAATTCACATGTAACCCTCTTAAATATAAAAAACAATAAAGCCGTTTTCATTTTGAGACAAAAATAATCATCCCTAGTTGATGACAATTCTATAGGACTAAGCAGTAGCTGCCTGGCTCCAACCAAGGTTTGAGAATATAAATCCGCAGTCACTGAGTCTACCAAAGTTTTAACTAACTTCACCATCTTTGGGGAAACTGTAGCTTTTAAATCACAGCTCCTTCCTCTTGTAGAAGGGGCCCCAGATCCTTTCGTCTTGATTTGCGAGTAAAAGACACAAATTGTCTATCTAGCTCCTATTTTGCAGGATGTTTTTTTGCAGTCAGGATGAGGATAGTAATGCGGTTTTTAGTTGCCTTTGTCATTCTTTTCCTTTCCCCCTGAAAGTGTTTTTGTGGAAGGCCTGCCGGATGTCACAGAAATGCGACCTGGGCAAGATGTGTGTCACTTCTTTACTTGAAAAGTGTTCATGACTCTGAGCCCAGAGAGGATGTAATAAACACGGCCTGGTGCTTGGCCAGCATATCTCAGCCAGTTAGAAAAACAAGGCAGAGAGCACAGGATTTAACACCCACCCTGGCTGGCAGCGGCTGCACTCAGAGGGCACACCATTTGATTTTTCACAGGTGCAGACTGTTGGACTCCAGCTAAGGAAAACAACGGGCCATAGCATCCTTCCACATGCTGTGAGATCATTTGTAAAGAGCATTTTAAAGCATCTCCTTTCTATTTCCACCACATAGCTCTGCTGCCTTGTAGGTCTGGCACATGGGCAAAAAATGAATGTGGAGAATATGCTACGAACCAGTGTGCCTTCTAATGAGACTCGGTTTTAATGAGGATTTGACTATTAAGCACAAATTGTTTCGATTCATCTGAGACTTAAGCAGACAGGTAGAACATGAATTCAATTCAGCCTCTCAAGAATTCAAAGCATTTCTAAAGGAGTCTCTTTGCCATGCTGACCTATGTTAGGATAGAGAGCTGTAACAACTCCAGTTATCCAAGTGGGCCAAGACCACTCGCACGGCTGAGAGAGTCTGATGGGTGAAGAAAATCAGGCAAAGGAAGAGTAAAACCTTCTAGAATAGAAACGTTCTATTTTAGTTCTTCGTGGACAAGAAAAGCCAGTCTGGTCTATATTTAATTTAAACCTCTTCACATTTAGTTAATGAGAGCTTTTAAAAAATGCTACAAATTTATTTGTGCAGTTTTTATAGATGGGAAGCTGGGGAACAACTGCCATTTATGAAAAGCAATGCACTTCCAGTGCACCCAAGAAAATAGGCCTATTTTAAATTATCAAATTTTTACGAAATATGGCTTTTTGTTATTTTTGTTACTCTTATTCCCCTTAGGAAAAATGCTGTGCAATAGAAACATAAAATAGACATATATAGATACACTACAAGACAAAAAATTATACATACCAGTTATTTCCTAAAAAAGAGAAATCACATAACCACTCTGCTTCATACCTTTAGTGATACGTGCAGGTACCTATGGTACCTCATTTCTTTTTCTGTCTGGCTTTATTTTCACTTGTACCATGCATAACCATCTATTCATACTCTTCTCTTGGAGAAGCAGGGAAAAAGCAAGCCATTTCCCTGGTTGCTGTCTTCCCTAATTTGTCTGTTAGACTTAAGTTTCAGCCCATAGCCAAATACATGCAATGAGAAAGCCTGGAGCAACAACTCATCGGTTATCCCAGGAGAAAACTTTTCTGCTCTTTGGCCCTCCCATTTTCACTCTCCATCCAACAGGTAAGCCTTGGCTGCCAACACATACCTGAAAATGGCCTGTGAGTCACTGTGTAGCTTCCTATAGGGACACAAGAATTTTATGGCTATTAAACATGTTTTTATGTAAATTAGGGCAAACAAAATCCTGGAGGTAATTTGGGAGATAGAGAAAATAAGGATTTGTAGGGTTATTTTTTATTTTATACAGCCTCCCCCTGCTGGGTGTCATGAGATGAAGAAATGGTGATGCGGCTACCTAGCCACTGAAGCAGTTTCTCCACTCAAATGGGCTCTGATTTGAAAGACTTGAAAGAGGCACCAGTCTGGTTCCCCATAGCTGGCCCTGAAGTTCTTACACCTGGTTTCACACAAGCACAGAAGGTGAAGCCTAGGTCACTTAGTTACTTGTGTGATTGATTCTGATTTGAATCTACCCCTGAGGCTCTCTCTGGTCTGCACATTCCCAGGGGATTGTTCTTCCTCTTAAGGTTCAAACAATACGGTTTGCCAGAACCAGGCAACAAGGGAGGGTGGAACAGTGGCCTCCATTAGTCACAGATTTTTGTATTTCAAAAGTTGGAGCAAGCTACTCAAAACTGAATTAGTTTTTCTACATTTCCAAAATCTTTTAAATTTTAGCAACAAAAATCATTTGATACTTGGTACCTCTGAACATATCTGAAATTTTTACTTCGGTGTCAAAGAGAAAAAAATTTAAATTAAGTCCTTTCAGATGAGGCCAGGATAGGATGAGGAGAGGATCCTAGGGCTTGGGCATCACTGGGGTTCTATTGAAGCAGGAAAGTTGGCATAGGGAACAAAGGCCCCAGGCTCTACCCCACCCCTCCCTTTCTAAGTTGGAACACTGGGTGTGACTTGTGGCTAGATACCTGTCTCCTGCCCATTACCACCCTCCCAATTTCCTGGGGTGAGAAACAGTTGAGACAAACAACTACTCTCAGCCAGAGTTGGCAGCCATGCTGACCCACACTGCAGTTGTGAAGCCACTCCGCCCTCCAGATCACCATGCCACTGTGCAGAGAGGAAGGACTGAGATGAGATGTGCTGACAATTATTGCCTCCACCCCCAAAGTCAGAGACCACAAACCACCCCATTTCCTCCCCTTGCCCATAGTTGATAAAAACCTGCACCCAGACTCCTTCAGTGTAACTAGCTGTCTGAGTTTGCCCACACTTCCTTCTTTTTTTTTTAAATATATTTTATTAATTATGGTATTACAGTTGTCCCATCTCCTCCCCACTCCCCGCCCTGCACACCCCTTCCCCCCACACTTCCCCTCCTTAGTTCATGTCCATGGGTCATATATATGAGTTCTTTGGCTTCTGCATTTCCTATACTATTCTTAACCTCCCCATGTCTATCTTCTACCTACCATTTATGCTTCTTATTCCCTGTACCTTTTCCCCCTCTCTCCCCACCCACCCCCCTGATGATAACCCTCCATGTGATCTCCATTTCTGTGATTCTGTTCCTGTTCTAGTTGTTTGCTTAGTTTGTTTTTGTTTCTGTTTTAGGTTCAGTTGTTAATAGCTATGAGTTTGTTGTCATTTTACTGTTCCTATTTTTGTTTTTGTTTTTCTTAGATGAGTCACTTTAACATTTCATATAATA
>VMDR010029358.1:0-12784 GCA_007922815.1 Macrotus californicus | reverse complement strand
TATGATTTGGATATTGAAACGTTTAAGGACATCCTGGAGGTTCCTAAGCCTCTCTTCATTTTTTTGAATTCTTGTTTCTTCATTGTGTTGTGGTTGAATGTTTCCTTCTTTCTTCTGGACCACACCATTGATTTGAGTCCTGTTTTTCTTCTCATCCCTGTTGGTTCCCTGTACATTTGCCTTCATTTCCCTTATTGTCACCTTCATTTGTTTATCTAATTTGTGACCAAATTCAACCAAGTCTGTGAGCATCCTGATTACCAGTGTTTTGAACTGTGCATCTGATAGGTTGGCTATCTCTTGGTCACTTAGTTGTATTTTTTCTGGAGGTTTGATCTGTTCTCTCATTTGGGCCATTTTTGTTGTCTTGGCGCACCTGTTACGTAGTAAGGGGCGGAACCTTAGGTGTTCACCAGGGCGGGGCAACCCACGCTGCTGCGTTGTGACGCTGTAGGTGAGGGAGGGGTCCGAGAGGGAACAATGGTGCTTGCTCCGCTCTCTGCACGTTTTCAATGACTTTCCACGTGACCCACAGTCCAATGGGGCCCTCTGGTGCTGATTCTGGTGCTGGTTCCCAGGTGAGTGGGCTTATGTACACTCTAGGACCCTGTGGATCTCTCCAACGAGCTCTCCTGTGAGTCCGGGAGTTTCTCCCGTTGCTGCTGCTGCCTCCGCCCCCACAGGAGCTTTCAATCAGAGGCTTTGAGGCTTGATTTCCCCGAGCTAGAACTGTGGGTTGCGGGGTCTGTCTCGCTTCCCAGCTGTTCCTCCCGGTTTATCCGCACAAGGGAGTGGGACTCCCGGTCCGCAGCCGCCACCTCTCCTGGTCACCCCTTCCCGGTCTGCCAGCCACTGCCCCACGAGAGTTCTCTCCGGTCAGTCTCACCCCTCCTACTGGTTTGGATGAAAGTTTCTCCTTTAGTTCCTTGGTTGTCGGACTTCCATACAGTTCGATTTTCTGTCAGTTCTGGTTGTTTTTTGTTTTAAAATTTGTTGTTGTCCTTCTTTTGGTTGTATGAGGAGGCACAGTGCGTCTACGTATGCCTCCATCTTGGCCGGACTCGACTGGTTTTTTCCCATTCTCATACATCTTGAGTCACCGCTCTTTTTATTTATCATAAACAGAAGCTAGAATGCTGCAAAGAGCAAGGGATCAGGAAAGGCGGAAGTCCCAATGTAAATTACAAATGATGGAGTCTCATTCCACCACTGAAATAGAATGAAGAGTTGGCGGTCTCTGAGTGACGCATCGCCAAGTGTCAAAACTGACTACACAGATGGCAAGGGGGATCCATCACACGAAGGTAGAGGCATCAGAAGCTGCTTGATGACAGTTTCTGTAACTTGTATTTATAATTCTCTGAGTTCCAAAGGAAGTTTTGAATGTTGATGAATTATTTAACTGAGAAAGATTTCAAGGAGGCAGCTCTCTGTTTGTTCAGAAGTGAGGCGTAGGAGCCTGGGCATGAACATCTAGAAAACAAGGAAAGTCAGGGAACGGCCGATGTGAATTTAGCTGAAAGATGGCAGCAGTTTTGTTCTGGTGGGAAAGGTATTGGATGTGCAGCTCAGGGTCTGAGAAGAGAGCCATCTGGGGAGATGTCTGTGCAGAGGAGAATCTGGGAGAGTAGGACAGGGGTCCCAAGGGTGGAGGGTAGCAAAGGGGGAGCTATACAATGTCATGCTTAGGGACATGATGTCAGACATAGCAGCTACAACTCTGCCCTGTGTGAAACCTTGTGAACGTGGCTTAACATCCAAGGTCATGTGTGCTTGATTGAGAAAATGAACACCATTTTATAGATTTGTGAGGAATACACAAGTTGGTGTATTATGGCCACAAGTATGATGACTCCCAAATAGTAAGTTCTCAATGAGATGGAGTTGTCATTATGTTTACCATTCCCACTACTGCTATCACTATTTATTATTATTATTATTTTAAGATTTTATTTATTTATTTTTAGAGGGGGGAAGGGAGAGAGAAAGAGAAGGAGAGAAACATCAATTTGTGGTTGCCTCTGATGCACCCCCTACTGGGGACCTGGCCTGCAATCTAGGCATGTGCCCTGATTGGGAATTGAACCAGCGACCCTTTGGTTTGAAGGCCTATGCTCAATCCACTGAGTTACACCAGCCAGGGTATATTATTATCATTACTACAATATTAATATTATGTTAGTAGGTGTCATGTTGGAAGAGCTGTGGCCAACCTGCTTCCTTCACAGTAGTTAATGGACAGGCCCTGTAAACTAGAGGCGCCATATTCAGTCCTGAACGTGGACATTTTTGCAAACATTAAATACAGGTGCTGTCTGTCAGTTCCCTCTAAGATGCCTTAATTTTAAAATCTGTGATCTGACATCCATTATATAAGGATTCACTGGCAACCTACCTGGAGGAAGGCTGGCTTTCCAAGAGCCACTGTAGCTGCCCGGCCGCGTTTCAAAACATCAGTACAGTGAATGATTCTGTTTCGGAGGAGCTGGTGCTGGACAAGCATCTGAAGTCCTAACCTGGCTCTGGAGCAAAGTCCGCTCATGCCCCTGATTACTTCCTAATAGCTCTGAGACGGAGCTCCGAGGGCCGCTGTCCAGAGGCCCGCCCTGACTGCCACTCACAGGAACACCTGACTCAGCAGTGAGGTCGAGATGCATCGCTTCACGTTCCTTCAAAAAGAAGAGACTGTCATCCCCACCTGTCACTGCACTTATTTTTGCCCACAGTTACAACATTTCTTTCTTATTTTATTCATTTACTGGAATTTAAACTTTCCTTTCATAAGAAACACAACTGTTCTAGTTGAATGTCATAATTCTGGCACTTTAAAGAGGTGTAGACACATAAGTTTCATACAACATATTGACCAAGGGCTCCTGTGTTCTGTGTGAGTCACAAATGTCTTCCTGGGAAATACAAGCATCTGATTGCCTTTTTCTCTAAGACACTGTGTTAGAGGCTGAAAAGGTGGTGAGCAGGACAACTGCGATGTCTGCCTTCCTGGATCTTATAGCCTAACAGAGGAAAGAGAGGCAGCAAAGTAACTTTTGAGTTTGTGTATGTGTTAAATGTATACAGAAGCATATGAAAGAATATGCAAAGGAAACTGAGAGAATCTAGCTACAAAAACATGAAAAAAGGGATAGGAGACAGGACAAAGCGTGGCCCGTCACAGATGCTGAGTAAAGACTAGAGTAGCTCCAACTCCAGAGGTCAAGGTTGAGCTGCAACCAGATAAGGTGTGTGTGGTTGGTCAGGTGTCAGAGTGTGCAGAGCCTTTAGGGTGAAGATGAGAATGTTGTGCTTTACCATAAAAGTAATGGAAATATTGAAATAAACAGTGTCAGCTAAATCATAGATAAATTAACATTTTAAAAGAAAGTTTACTTATTTATAGCAACAAAGAATTAGATGCAAGAGTGGAATCAAGAAGAGTGGAGAGGCCACTACAGTAGTTGAGGCAAAAGAATTTAGACTCAGAAAATATGGAGCCCTGAACCTAATGTTTGTGTCCTCTCCAGATTCCTACATTGAAGTCCCAACCCCCAATGAGATGGAATTGGGAGGCAGGGACTTTGGTGGTAATTATTTAATGAGGACAGAACCCTTGTGAATAGGATCTGTGCTCTTACAAAGGAGACCTTGGACAGGCCTGGCCCCTCCTACCACCTGAGGAAAGAATGAGAAGGTGGTTGTGTGTGAACCAGAAAGCAGACCTCCCCCCAGACCCCAAATCTGCTGATGCCTTGGTCCTGGACTTCCAACCTCCAAAACTGTGAGAAATACATTTCTGTTTTTTTCTGAGCCACTTAGTTCAATGGTATTCCATTACAGCAGCCAGAAAAGACTAAGAGAGATTAAAAAGAGGAAACAGTTTAAGGGTAAAATTAATAGCTAAAGTTGAAAGGATCTGGACTCAGGATGAGGGGGTAAACAGAATTTTCACGTTTCTTAGAATCCCAGGTGTTTTTTATTTTTATTTGAGACTGGTATCAAGATCAAGAGAGAGGATTTACTGAGAAACTCCACTTTAATCCTAATGCATTGTAATATTTGTGAACAGTTGAAGTGAGCGTGTTGAATAGACCTGGTACACAAGCCAAGAGCTCAGATGGGCCGGTGATTTACACTGTTAGTCATTGGCATATAATAGAAACTGTGGAGGCAAAATAAATTTTCTAAGGAGAATCAATAGAGTGAAAAAGCAATTGAACTGAGCTCGAGGAGCTCCAGTATTTAAAGGGGGCAGCAAAACACCTCTAGAGCAACTGATCACAGTGGTAACCTTCAATGGCACAGTTTGCTGAGCACTCTTTTGGAGGTTGCTTTCATCATTGCCTTGACTTGGAACTTCCTGGGATTTACTTAAACAGCAGATCTTCAGAGTAAAGTCAAATTGACCCAAGGTACACCTGCAAAATTCTACATTCTTAGACTATAATACCATCTACAACATAGAAGCCTGAAAAACCTTGACAATCATGGATAGACAAAGCCAACCACAGTCAATGGTGGTCTACCCTTTTTTCAACTTAGTTTATTTATTTACTAAAATTAACTTTTATTTCTCATTACATAAATATGCTAGAGGCTGAGACACAGATCTAAACATGGCTCTCTCTGGACTCCTAAGGAACTAACAACCAGTAATCAATCATCTGTCTTGCTTTTTTCTCCAGAAGAGATGTTACTCCTTCAGTGACAAAAAGGAAGCCAAGGGATACTAAAGAGCTTTGAATTGACCTGATATTTGACATTAAAGCAGAGTTCTTTTCTACAACTATGGGACTCATAGGGGTCAAGGCCTGGAAAACCAATCTGCATTTAGTGTCCAAAAGTTTTACCAAGAAAATAACTTGTGATATATTATGTGATATATCAGAAGAGATCTGTGGGTTGAGCTTGGTAGTTATTTGCTTATTATAGAGAATGGGGGGAAAGGGGTGTAAAATTTAATAAAAACTCTTGCTAAAATACACCCAACATTGCCTACTTATAATTTCAATGTTCTAACTGCTTTCTGTAGAAATTACTTAAGGGATACATACGAAGTTTGTGTTAGTTTATCAACAGGCTACCATGTACCAGGCAGCAACTTACTGAACAAGACTTCATCTCTTAATGCTCTTGAACTTCCCCTCCAGACAGAGAGTTTCCCTTCTCCATTCATAATAATTATTTTATAAGTCTGCCCCTTTATCGCTAAAGCCAAGTACATGGGCCTTCTGTGCCACAAGTTTTTCTTGTTTTCTTCCCAACTGGAAATACCATCTTCTGCCTCTGAGACTTCCTAACTCTTCATGAAAAATGCATCCGATGCGTTAGATGCTGCAAGTTCTCAGGGCATGTGAGCAGCCTGAAACACAAGTGTAGTCACATCGTCATCTATTTTCAGCGTTGGTGAAGAGCTCCACGTCCACGTGGTAACCCAGGCTCTGCTCAGCCACCACCCGTGACCTGCTCCCAATGGGCCTTGCAAATCATTATCACTTGTGTCTTCTTCAGTCACAGCTTACGTTCTTCCGATGACGACTTCCCTGAAGTGCCCTCCACTGCTTTGAGTCACACGTCACTTTTAAGTCCTACCTCTGAACATCAGCTTTGGAGCAATAAACCTGCCTGGTCCTTAAACTTTTAGGCAACAACACAAAGATGTAAGTCAAGACAGGGTCACACCAGAATTTTCATTTTCCCTCTCTGTATGTGAGCCCTTGTGCAACTCATTTTATTAAACAAAACTGTTTTCCATAATTTACCAAGGACTAAAATTAGACACCTAATTTCACCAGTGACTTATTTTCCAGTGCCTTCAACAAACTGTGAAATGAGGTGTAAAATTGGATACATTGTAATGTCCCTTGTACCTCTCAACACTCTAGGTTCTCAGCTATTTTCCATATTGCTGCGAAGACAAGAGCATTCGGGGAGGTGTCTGAAGTCTGGAGGTCGGGGTGGAGTGAAGAGAGAACAGTGTGACATTGAGAACTCTAACTGCTGACGTCACTGGTTCCACATACAATCAGGCATAGGCATTCACTTGTACACCCAGAGTGCCAGGAAGGAACAGAGCATCAAGCACAGGTGATCTGTACTTGGAGACTCTTTGGTCTATTTGGGGAGCATCAGGTTTCCCTTCTGCCTGCCTGACTGTAGGTCTTCTGCGTACTGATGGTTTTGTGGGGCAGAGCTTGCACTTAGGGTTCCCAAACCACCCTGCTGAGTCTTATAAGAGAAAATGAAAGTTCCAAGTGAAAATATTTTCTCTGTGTCCTCAGTTTACCCCAGACACATAAGAAAGAAAACAAAGCTTAACGTAGGAATCCAGTGTGCTTATGGATTCATAGGGAAGGTTGGAATTGCTCAAGACAATGAAAGCGTTCATTCCAACATCCTGAAATGATCCTTATGGACTATCGTTAGGGTAGGAACAAAGGAGAGGATGTGCCCGTTTTCTGTTTAGAAGCTTCAAGTTCACCACCACAGTTTCTTTATTGAGAAGCAGCATCATCATGTTTCACAAGAAATGCTCCCAGAGCAATCTAGTAAGAGTGGCCGGGAAGGGAGGAGCCAATAAGCATGAAAATTCTGTTCATTTCCATCTCAACCTGTTCCCACATGAGAACTCCGGACTCTAAATGCCACCTAAAATTGTCTCACAATTACAGGCAGAGAGATGGGCTTTCGTATTCTCCACAGGTCTCTTGTGGACTCCATGGAAGCTGTGCTGGTGAGGTGGGCAGGGAGGAGGTAAATCCCAGGCCCTGTGGGGTCTCCCGACCCTCCTCCACTGAGAGTGGCAGAAGCTGGTCATGAGATGTAAAATACTCCAAGAGCTTCAGGAGGAGCTTCTAGAATGGTCAAAAGGAATCCCAAAGGATGTGGTCAGATCACCACCAACACAACTACATATGTCCAGTGGGCCGACCATTTGATGCCCACAACAGGCAGTGCATGTTTACAGAATAAGTCTGCCTGAGAAAAGGGGTCGTTACATGGAAGAACAATACTAATTAATGTAGAAAGAGAAGTCCAGGCCTCCAACCCTATACCTTGTGGTCGAAGTGCCATTCTGCAGAATAATCATTTTGTACTTAAAAATATCAGTTTTCCCTGTATGGTCATAGAGACTCTACACGTTTTAAAAACCAGGGCTCAGACATGCTGATGGAGACTGTAGCATCCATGGCTGTCACACCTTTCCGGTTTGGTCAAGGGCATTTTCTCATATAGAGAATGGTGGATATGAGGGTGTATCCATGCAGTAGAGAAATTCAGTCAGTGCTCATACTGACTCAGGTGCTCCCTATCTGCTCTGTGTTTCACCTTTAACCCTCAATAACCTAATAAAGGTTTCACCGTTATTCTATTTACTGTGATCTATCTTTACATGCTCTCCATGGACACCAGGCTGGAAAAGACAGAGTTCTTTCATTGAAGCCAAAAACCAGGAATCTCTCCTCCAAGTGGAGGACCGGCAGGGGCTGAACGCAGCCCCGCTCAGGGTGTGGCTGTCACAGGTCGCTCAGCTTTGCCTCCTGGAAGCAGGAAATCAGCCCTTGCAGGCACCTCTGTGGACATCAGACCAGAGCATTTCGGCTGTAGGGGTGTTGACTCTAAGGGGAGCAGAACCTGGAACAGTGCTGCCTCATACTTAAATCATCTTTCGTGCGAGACTGCAGCTGTGGTACAGAAAAAGGCAGCGCTGGACCTTTGCCCCCTGCATCCAGCTGGTCATATAACTTGTTCTGTGTCTGCTTGCCAATAAAATGTACCTGTCTAAACTGTGCAAACCACGGAGCCTGAGATTTGCTTTTATTTTTCACCTGGCAGTGAGATTGTAGGTATTGGATAACTTACATCCACCGCAATTTGGCAGTTACTACGTACCGAGAAATCCAAGACTGGAGTTATTCACGTTGGCTTTGGAGAGCTTGATAACGTTTATTATTTCCATTTTATAGAAAATGAGGCCTAGAGAGGTTAAGTAATGTAGCCAATGCGTGAAAATGATTCACACAAGGGGCAGGGCTTAGACGTTAGCTACAAACTCCACGATCTGCAATTTTAGTCACAGGGCTGCCTCTCCATGGACATACAGCTGTGTCTCGTGAGAATGTACACTGAAGAAAAAGACATCTTTAAATGAAAGTAGCAAGTTGCAAAGTTCTATGACATGCAACACAAAGAAATATTGAGGTGTTAGCTCTGTGTTCAAGAGATTAAATGCATTTAATTTTTCTTCTTTGTGTATTCTGAATTTATTATGTAAGACATATATTTCCTTTACTATTAGTATATCAAACAAAACTTACTTTAAACCTAGATGAGGTTTTTAATCTCAATTTAAAAAGCATACTAAATTCAAGCCATAAAAATTACTTTTTCTGTTAGTTAGAAACTCACAAAATATGTGAGAAGATGAATAGCTTATCAAGTGGCTTCTTTCTTGGGAAAAGTTTTGATTTGTTACTGAAGAATTCCCATCTGACTATTTTTACTATGAGGAAAGCTATAGTTTTTTAAATAGAAATGTTAAAACATTTTCTGCTGAAGATGGCCAGCAGCTGGGCAGGTAGCTAACTGGTTTGTTACAGTTTGGGCCTGACTCCATGTCTGGGCGGCAGGGGTGGGGGGCGGACCGCAGGTGGCCCTTTGCTCACATAAGGAGTTTCTCAGCCCTGCTTTGGAACGGATTTGGGAGGGGCAATTCACAGTCCCTGTCATACGGGCTTGGAGGAAGACTGTGTAGAACAGCATCTTTGCCAGATGATTTATAGTCATGCAGGTTAGTTTCAAGGGCATAAAGTTTACTTCCTCGAAGTTTTAATTTAATTTCACAGAAAAATATTTATGGTCACCATAAAGGAGAGTTGTTATTCCAGAACATGTGATTTGGCATTTACACCTTCCAATACACTGTCGATATATAAAAATCATTTCTTATGCACACATAGTTAGTTGCATGACCTTAGGTATGCTTTGCATAATCATATGCTAAGCCACTTCATTAGCTTATTTGGTAAATTATGGTATGGAAAACTTAGAAGACTTTTCATGCTAGATGGCAGCTCATCCAACCTTTCCTTCTTTCGCAGAGTTCTAAAATTTAAAATAGCACTTGCTTTGATTCCCGAGTACACACTCTGTACACAGTCTCTTCAGACAGCGCTCAGTGTAACCATCCTAGATTTATGACACCCTGATGTTCTTGGCCTTGCTTTTCCAGTTGCTTGTTTGCAGTAGATCTTTTTAAATGTTCTTGACAACTTCTATTTTACATAGAAAAAATTCACGTTTTCGGCATGCAGTTCTAGGAGGTGTTGGTTACAAACACACGGGTGTGTGTAACCAACATCCCAGAAGGGGTGTGGAACAACCTCACCCTGAAAGAACCCTTCAGGCCACCCCTTTGAGTTCAGACCTCTGCTCTCCCAACCCTGCCAACCATTGATCTGTTCCATTTCTACATTTTTGGGGGGTTTCATTGTATAATGTATACTTTTAATTTTATGGTACCTAAAGTCCTTTTTGATAATGGAAGAATAAAATACCAAATAGCTGGAAGCTAACTCAGGAAAGGTTTGGATATAAACTCCATATGAAAATCTATGGTACGGGCCACAGAGAGCAAATACAAGGTTGGTGGAGGTCAGAGGAGAATTGCGGGGTCATCGCTGTGTCACGGTCTTCCTGTGATCATGTGCTGTCCACCTTCCCCACCATTTCCCCAGAACCCTCTTTTTTAACTTTCTGTATGATTGATGTTAAAGATTCCTTTCATTTCTGATTTTAGTAATTTGAGTCTTCTAACTTTTTTCCCTTAGTCTGTTTAACTAGAGATTTGTCAATTTTGTTGATCTTATTAAAGACCCAAACTTCAGTTTCATTGAATATATGCATATATTTGAATATATATAAACAAATATATATATATATGTATATATATATGTATTTGCTACACTGTTCTCTTTATACTTGATTCCACTCTAATCTTTATTATTTCTTCCTTTTTACCTCATTTGTGTGTATTTTGATGTTTTCCACATCTCAGTGTGGAAGATTAGGTAAATTATGTAAGATCTCACTTATTTTTTAGAGTTTGTGTTAACAGCTATACACTTCCTTTAAGCATCACTGTCTACGCATCCCGTAAGCTTTGGTCTGTGGTACCTTCATGTTCATTTATCTCAAAGTATTTTTTTATTTTCTGGTATTACTTCTTTGACCCATTTGTTTTTAGGATAGTGTCACTTAGTTTTCCCATATTTGTGAATTCCAACAATTTCTGTGTTATTTATTTGTAATTTCATTCAGTTGTGGGAGGGCATATCCTGTGCATGACAGAAGTTCCCGAAGTGCACCGAGACATGCTTTATGGCCCAGTGCACGGCCAACCCTTCAACGTGCCTGTGGGGAGACCATATATTGTGCTCCTGTTAGATGGTGTGTTTTATAGATTATTGTAAGGTTTACTTAGTTTACAATTTTATTCAAATTTTTTATTTCCTCATTGATCTCCTATTTGTCTATCCATTATGGACATGGGAGTTTGAAGTCTCCAACATTTTTTAAAATTTTCTATTTCTCCTTTCAATCTGCCCGTTTTTGTTTATGTATTTCGGAGCTCACTTCTTAGGTAAGGGTGCATTTCTAATTTTTGTAGTGGATCGGCACTTTTGGCAGTGCAGTGCTCCCCTTTCTCTTTAATAACATGTTAATTTTAACATCCGCTTGTCTGCTATCACTGTCATGACGCCATGTCTTTTTTGGTTATGCCTGAACACTGTTGTGATGTTTTCCTCTGCCTCATATTGTTTCAGATATAAAAGCTCGCATAATTTAAATTAGTGTTTCTAACTACATTCCAACTTTATTTTTTGACTTTTGAAATTCAATTATGATGTGTCCTGGCATAAATTCTTTGGGCTTATCCTATTTGGAATTCACTCAGGTTCTTGAATTTATAAGGGTATGCCTTTTTCCTCTTTTTGATAATTTTCAGCCATAATTTCTAAGAGCAGTTTTCTCAGTCCTACTCTCTTTTCATTTCCTTGGACTTTCATGATATAAATGCTAACTCTTTGATTATTATTCCACCATCCATTAATATCTTATTTCTTTATTTTTTTTAGAGAGATGAGAAGAGAGGGAGAGGGAGGGAAACATCAGTGTGTGAGAGAAACAGTGATCGGCTGCCTCTCATACATCTTCAACCTGGGACTTGGCCCACTACCCTGGCATGTGTCCTGACCAGGAATCGAATTGGTGACCTTCCGGTTTTTGAGATGATGCCCAACCTAGTGAACCACACCAGTCAGGGAAAAACTCTTCATTTTTAAAATCGATTTTCTCTCTTCTGTTTACATTGGGTAAATTCTGTTGCCTGTGTTCAAATTCACCTATTCTATTTTTTGTCTTTTCCACTGTATGATTGCAACCATCCAGGTTTGTTTCTCTTCCTGTAATGATTTTATTTATAAATTCTAAATTTCCATGTGGTTCTTTCTTCCAATTATTATGCCTTTGCAGGTGTTTTCTATTTTCTCATTATTTCAAGAGATCGTTTAAATTCTTACTGAAGTATTTTTAATGGGCTGTTTAAAACACTTGCCCAATAATTCCAACATCTGATTCATCTTGATGTTGGTGTCTGATGCTTATTTTATTTTATTCAGTTTGTGACTCTTTCAGCATAATCATTTATGGTTGATTTTTTCCATTGTATCTAGATCACTTTAGGTATAATAAGTCTCAAGATCCTATTTAAACTACATATTTAAATTTGTTCTCTGTGTGGCATACCATTCAAAAAATTTTTTTCTCTAGGTTTTGGCTATATACTCTCATTAAAGTTGAATATAACTCATGATGTTTCATTGTCAGTGGGTGGAATGAAAGTTTTCCTCCTTTCTCATCCACAATGACTATGTTAAAGTCAATCACCTACCCACACTGCTTCATTGACTCTGAGTTGAGGTGTAAGATCAGCTTCCTCAGCTTCCTCTCATCCCCACCTACACCAGACAGAGAGCAAGCCAAGACTGACTCACTGCCTTGCTGCAGCTGGTGGGGGGGGGGGGGGGGGGGTGTGGAAACTCCTCTTCTCACTGGTCCCAGGTAAGAAAATGAGAGGGAAGAAGGGGAACAGAATGCCAACTAGCTTTGCTTCCCACCCTCTCTTTCTGCCGCGCCAATGCCATGTGGAGATAGAGGCTCCACTTCTCAACTGGTCTAAGCTGCACTGGGACAGGGTGGGAAGCAGAGGGCTGACCAGTCCTGCTTCGAACCATTCTGCTCAGTCTCACTGTGACAGTGTTGAAGTGGAATTTCACTTCCCTCCTGTGTCAGTTTCACTGCAGGTGAGGGCAAAGCCAAATGCTGACATTCAACCTGAGAGCTTTGATGCCCACACTTTTGCTTCCTCTGCCTGCTTTGACCCTGGAGCAGGAGGAAACAGAAGCTACAAAGAAGATATTGGGGAAAAGAGAGAGCAGAAACCCTGACCTTCTCCTGCTGCTTTGCCAGTGAGAGTGAACTTTATCATAAAATAGATGAGCCTGAAGTCTTGTGCATCATATGAACGTGGACAGTTTTTGTTAATGATTCAAAGCATACATATAAGGTAAAAGAGACCACGATATTGTCAGTTAGCAAAGTTGTCCAAAAATTAATGGGAATCTGATAGAATGTTTCCAGAGGCAAGGAAATAACACTACCTCCACTGAATATAATTGAAAATGATGATGGAGAGAGAGAGGGAGAGAGATTGCATTATAACTGGGCA
>VMDR010029357.1:0-12782 GCA_007922815.1 Macrotus californicus | reverse complement strand
AGGTCATGAAAGACAAGGGAAGCCCAAGAAACTGTCAAGATTAGAAGAGACAAAGAAGACATGACACTAAGTATCATGTGATGTCCTGGACTGGGTCCTAGAGCAACTAACGGACACCACTGGAGGAACTGGGGAAATGCAACTAAAGTCAGTAGATTAGTTTATAGAATTGCCCCACTATTAATTTCTTTGCTCTGATTATTGTTAAGTGGTTGTGATAGACATAGCATTAGAGGAAGCTGAATAGAAAGTATATGAGAACTCTCTATTATTTTTGTAATTTTTCAATGTCTAAAATTATTTCAAAATAAAAAATTTAAACACAAAGCCAGACTGAACAAGCATAGGTACTTGGAGTTAGGCATTATTGGTGAGATCATCAAGATGGGCCAGCCAGGAATGGTCTCCCTCCTGTATCTCTTTCTCATATTTGAATAGAAAATATTACTTTCACATCTTGTTAGGTTAAAACAAACTTGGGGAGAACATAGCATATCTCTTTTTAGTACATAACCACAGAGAACATTCACAGATATTATCAAAATTCAACATTTCTCTTTTGAATTGTCTCTCTTCAAAAGTCATACTTTCCCCACTCCAATTCATTAGTATAATTTTTTTTAATCTCAATAATTTTTTTCATGTCATATCTGTGAGTCAACAAAAATTAAGGGTCAAAGTCCTTTGAATTTTAAATATCCAAAATGTATCTTTGTAATTGCCTATTTCTTTTGTTTGCCCTTTTAAAATTAGATTTGAAATGTTTGTTTCCTCAATGCCTGTTAAATTGGTATCTGATACACAAAGAAAATCACCAATCTAGACAGGCTGATAGACCTCATGCCTCCAAAGGGAACAGATGTTTACTCTTATTTCAAGTGTCTTGGCAACTAAAACAAGTAGCAACTACAAATGCAACTAAATTTTTTGGAGTTTAGTATGTTTACGTGTATTGTCTCACTACTCCTCACAAAAACCCTCTAAATAGATATTATACTATCTCCACTTTACAGTTAACAAAACTGAGGCTTAAGGAAATTAATTTTTTCGATGTCACAGAATAAGTGGTAGAATTGGGCCCCAGTTGTCAGATACTCTGAATTTATCATCTGTTTGTTTTCAATACTCTTGTGGATATTCAATGATGAATACCAGAGGTATTAGAGGTCTACCTAGAAACTTCTGTAGATCCCAGACAGCTGGTTTAGGAGAGGGTGTCTCCCACACATAGTAGCCTTTCTGCTGAGTTCATCCCTTCTGCCTTGCATGGGCTAACTAAAATAGGCAGACCTGATTAGATAGAACAGGGCAAACAAAAACTATACATACAAGTCAATTTAAAGACCAAATGGGAGCTTGCTTATCTAGAATTTCTCCTTAGCTTTATGGAGATTGATTTTACATTTTAATATGCAGATTTCCAGTTGATTTAAGATGAACACTAGATTACCTAGTCATTGTAATCCCACATGTGGAGACTTTTACTTTAGCGAATATATGACCTCCTTATGGGTACTCTTTCCTCTCCTCTACCATCCTATATACACCTGCCAGATTAATCTTCTTAAAGTTTTGTTTATTTTTTTTTGCAAGAATAGTACAAAAAAACTATCTTACACCCTTTATTTATGTTTGCCAATTGGTAATTTTGCCTCATTTTCTTTAACATTGATAGTGTCAGTCTCTCCTCTCTTTACACACACACACTTTTATTTCTAAACTACTTAAAGGTAAGTTATTTAAATCAGGTACTGTTACCCTTGAACATTTCAGTCTGTATTTCCAAAGTACAAAAACATTGTAGGACATAACCACAGAAAAGTTATCAATTTCTGGAAATTCAACATTATTAGACTATTTTTTCTTTTTTTTATTGTTGTTCTATGACAGTTGTCCCAATCCTTCCCCACCCTTCCATTGCTCTCCCCCTGCCTTGCCCATCCCCCTCTCAGTCAGTCCCCACCCTGTTGTCCATTACCATGGGTCCTTTATATATGTTCCTTGACTAGAACCTTCCCCTCCTTTCCCCCATTATCCCTCTCTGACCTCTCCTCTAATCCCTGTCAGTTTGTTCTTTATTTCTGTCTCTGGTTCTATTTTGCTCATTTGTTTGTTTTGTTCATTAGGTTCTACTTATAAGTGAGATCATACAATATTTGTCTTTCACTGCCTGGTTTATTTCACTTAGCATAATATTCTCCAGTTCCATCCCTGCTGTCACAAAGGGTAGGAGTTCCTTCTTTCTTTCTGCTGTGCAGTATTCCATTGTGTAAATGTACCACCGTTTTTTGATCCATTCTTTTACTGATGGGCACTTAGGCTGTTTCTAGAACTTGGCTATTATAAATTGTGCTGCTATGAACATTGGGGAGCATAGGTTCTTTTGAATTGTTGTTTCACCTGATGAAAAGACAGTTTCACCCTTAGCTTTTTGAGGAAATTCCATACTGTTTTCCACAGTGGCTGCACCAGTCTGCATTCCCACCAACAGCCCACTAGGGTTCCCTTTTCCCCACATCCTCGCCAGCACTTGTTGTTTGTTGATTTGTTTGTGATGGCCACTCTGATTGATGTGAAGTGGCATCTCATTGTGGTTTTAATTTGCATCTCTCTGATAGCTAGTGATGCTGAGCATCTTTTCATATGTCTATGGGCCCTCTGTATGTCCTCATTGGAGAAGTGTCTGTTCAAGTCCTCCCCACTTTTTAATTGGGCTGTTTGTCTTCCTGGTGTTGTTGAGTTCTTTATATATTTTGGAGATCAAATCCTTGTCTGAGTCATCATTGGTAAATATGTTTTCCCATATAGTGGTTCCCTTTTCATTTTGCTGATTTTTTTTAGCCATGCAGCTTTTTAATTTGATGTAGTCTCATTTGTTTATTCTTTCCTTTATATCCCTTGCCCCAGAAGATATATCGGTGAAGATATTGCTGTGTGGAATCTTCTTAAAGTTTTAATTACTTCATTCCTCAGCTGAAAAACCTTAAATGGCTCCATATTGCCTTTGAAATATTGTCTAAATTCCTCAACAGCCTGGATCCAACCCCTCTTTCCAATAAAATTTTATCATCAGTTAGGATAATTTCTGTAACAACTAGCAGAAATTCCAACTCAAACCGACATAAATAAGAAACATACTTATTTTCTCATATAACTAAAAGGACAGAAATAAGATGGGCTTTGAAGTAACTTAATCTAGTGGTTCTGATTCCATGACCCTAGGATTCTCTCTTTCTCTGTTTCTCTCTCTCTCTCTCTCTCTCCTTCCGCTCACCCCCACCCCCACGTCAAACATTCTGTTCTCATGACAAATGAAAACATGATTCCTTGCCCTCTCACTTTGTCATGGAGAATCTTCCCCACCATCTCTACCCATTCTTCAAGGCTCACATCTTCTATGGTCAATCCCTGGCTTTCCCAGCCCAGAGCTTTGCCCCTTCTCTCTGTAACTCCATGGTGATTTATATCTGTATCTTTGGCCCTTGCTAAAATAGCCACTTACATCCACATTCCATCTGCTGTACTAAACAATAGGCTCCTTGAGGGCTGAGTCCAAGTCCAGTCCCTCTCTCTGTCCCCATTTCCTGACTAGTTCTTTGTACACAGGCTCTCAATAAATGAGCCAATCAATCAACAAGTCAACTTAATGGCAAAATCTGAGAAGTTACTAATTCTAAGGCAACAGTTTCTCCCTCTTATTGGGTGATTTTCAGGGCCTAACACAAATAAGACAAGCTTTTTTATTTCTTAGTTAAACATGCCATTTTCATCAAATAGTAAAGAGAACTTCCTTTTTAAAAAAATCAAATTTAAGAAAACTCCTAAACCTTGGGTTGAAAACAGCCAGAGGACATTCATGTTTATAGGAGCTGTTTTCTGCAGAAAATAGAACTTAGAACAGAAGAGCTGTTCCAAAATCTAAAGTCATTTAGGACCTAGGCTAAGTTTGCCTCATGTTGGTGATGCTTCCTCTGTGTTCCCCTTTTACCTGCACATTCTCCTTATCTAATGAGACACAAGACAAAAAACAGCCATCTCTGCATCACTCACTCTCTAAACCCATTCACAGGTGTGAAGGTAACCTTCTCTAAGATTTACCTGCCCAGGAGTGGAGTCCAAAAGAAGCACTCAAGAAAGTGTGGCTTAGGGAAAATTACACAGTAAACTCGGGCTCCCCGGGCCACCTCCTTACCCAATATCTTTAACCATGTAAGCTACACTGGAGTCTATATTATCCCAAGCAAATTAGGCACCAGTTTTTGTCGCTGTTGTTTATTTGTTTACTTATTTACTTACCTATGTTTAGTTAATAACAGCCACAAAGAAGCCAGTAAAGGGCAACATGACCCTGAAGTGCTATGTGGGAGAGAATGAAAATGTAGGAGGAGGTCAGTTGTCTGGCTTTGGGGTTCATTCAGTCTCTCATCCTAAAATACTTAATAAGTGTCTGTTAGGTACTATTTTAATTATGAGCATCAAACTTCCTTGGGGCTAGCTGCAAAAGCCAACTCTTTCCTCTCCCAGAGTCACCTCCCTCATCCACGGCTTAAGAGCTCAAGGTGAGCAGCTTTCATGAATGTTCTGCCTAAAGCCACAGTGCAGATGTGACCAAGCCTCACTAAAGGTAGATGTTGTGTCAAGCCTGCTGGCTGTGTCCCGTGGATTGCTAAATGGGAGGGGTGGGGGGTGTTTACCCCTCGTCTCTCTGAAAAGAAAGGCTTGCCACTAAAGCTTTGCAACTAAAGCCTCTGTGAAGAATATGGGACAAAGCAGCTCTTTGGCAATGTCAAACAGGAGTGATCACCCTAGCACCAAATTTGGGGGCTCTGATGGTAATGGACAGTGGCTCAGAAAGGCAACTGCTAATGAAGAGATTGTTCTCTTCCATCACTCATTCATCTTTCATGTATTGATTCATTTATCCAACAAACATTTATTGAGAACCTTCCATTTGAAAGGTTCTCTACTCCCAAAGATATAACAGTCCAGGAGACAGACACACACACAAATAATTACCAAGTGTTAAAATCAGCACTATGATACAAATAAGTACAGAGTGAGGAAGCAGAGAAACGAAATGACAGACTTGGCCTGGAGAGTCAGAGGTGGCTCAGAGAGGAAAGAACCTGGGATCAACAAAGGATGTAAATATCAGAGACATCCTGACCCACCAGTTGTACCCAAGCATCCAAAGTAAATGCAAGTATGAGCAGGAATGTGAGTAGTTTTACTTTAAATATAGGAAGAGTTGGAAAAGGACAGGTCAGGACTTTTCAGCTAAATATGGGGATAAAATCATTGCATGAAGACAACCCAAGTTGCTAATCACTGTTTTATTGACAATAACAACTTTCCCAGGGCCCTTCTATGTTCTTCAGTTCCCTATTGTTTGTGGGTAAATATCCACCTGCTATTTCACAGCACTTCGGCTTAATTGGCAATCAGCTGTCTCTAGGAAATAAGATATTACGTTCAAGTGTAACTATTTTTTCCACCCCCATCTTATCACCAAGAAAAAGATTGAGTAGAGAAAATATAGTCTTAAAATAGATAGCTTCTTTAAAAAATAAAAACAGTAATATGATGTAAAGTTAGTGCTGAGAATTCTGTTTTTTAAGGTGTCAGCTCAAGGTAGGCAAAGACTATACGATGTTGATTCTGTTCCCCAAAGCAACTAGAGCAGACCTATTCAAACATTAGTGATCATTTCGTAATCAAATTAAAGAATTATATGCTGCCTGAATACCTGCTCTTGAGAGTCCTTTTTATTTGAAAATTTTATGGCCCTTGGAACTTTTGAGACTCTTCAATATAAAATTTCCATAGTCTCAGAACTGGGTTTCTGGGCCAGCTGGATGCTGCCTCACTGCTCAGTAGAATTGGCCGGACGTGCCAGAGAGCAGGAGCAGTTCAGAAAAAGAGTGACACATACGTATGATTGGGTACACCCAGGAGTAAGACCACCCTGACTGGTAAAGGAAGAAAAACAAAAACATCAAGATATACCTGTTCAAAGGGCAGCCCAAAGAGATAGAGAAACTCCTCATCCAGAATAAATAAGGCAATTCCAGGTGCCTCGGTTCACGGAGTGGACAAGATTTGCCCGGGAGGAATGACACTTGTGTCTAGCCTGCTAAGTGAACCCTACTTCTACAGTCCTTAGCTCTGTTTCTTTGTTAACATTCATGTTAGCAAATAAAACACATTGTTAATTTTTTCATCTAGAGAACATGAAGATTGTGACACAGGAGTAAAACCACGGCATCTTACAGATGTAGCAGATGAAGGCCCAAAGGTCAATCGCCTCCTTATAGTCCCAAAGAACTTAACACTAACACCGTGAGAACTGCATGGCAACGTTTCCAAACTGGAGGTGGAAATTCCACTACAGGCAGCACTCACCCAGGGCATTTCCCTGAACTTGAAAGGGGGCGACAAGAAATGCTTTGTAGGAGTGTGTATGTGTTCCCTCCAGGCCATCATAAAAATTATAATAAGTCATAAAATTTTGGAATTAAAAAAAATCTAATAAAGTTCAACTCCTCCTTTTTGCAGATGAGGAAGACGAGGCCTCAGGGAAAACAGTGACTTCATTGACATAAGGCTACTACCAAAGCAAATGACAAAGCCAAAACTTACACTCGAGACATCTGATTCCAACTTCAAACTCCTCTTCAACTAAAAAGAAAAAAAAAGATAATAAGCAACAATAAGAAAAATAAAATCTCGACTTTTTCAAAGCTAAACTAATCTACAATCCCAGACTACCACTCTCCTTAGTGAGTACCATTTGTGGGTTACCTGCTGCGGGAAGTTAGGCTTCTTTTCATGACTCTAATGGGAGCCTGTACCTCTAACTTTTCAGGAATAGTTCCATATTCAATGCATTCTTACTCTTCTTGGTTTTACCAGTTCACTAGATACACTAAAAGATATCTTTCTTCTCCTAAGAAAAATCTCTCTGAGGTTGTAGCCCGGTGCTTTGGAAGCACTGTGAGGAAAGGGCAGGACTACAAGTCAATCGGAACACAACCAGACCTCTAACAGGATTCTCTGAGCCCATGTGCACGTGCACACTTGCTCCCTTGCACGACTGCAGCTCCATATTGGTTCTGCGTTTGGACCTGTTTTCATATCCTGGCACCTGCTTCTGGGCCTCTGCATTCATGGGAGCCTATCCTGGTTGACCACATTGGAAGTTGTCACGCAACTGCATCCATTATCCCTGGCATGTGCCTAGTTTCCTCTCAGCCACTGTCCTCACCTCTTACTTCCTGCCACAGACTTCCAGGGACCACCCCTAGTCACTATTTCCAGCCTGTCCTGAGGTGCAAGGGAAAACCAAGGTCCTACAGCGGAGGTCACGTACATGTAGGTTTTCCTAGAGTAGTTAACTTTTTTAATTGAGTCACCACATTTTTATTTTGTTCAATAAGTATATGTTTAAAAGCTACTAATCTATTAGCATCATTGCTTTTAATAAATGACCATTTTTGCAGGTTCTGGGTTTCTTAATAATTTGTATTTTAACTCAAAAAGACTAAGAAAGGCATGTTGTTGTTATTTCAGATTAGCTTGTCAACAGACTTAATACATTGTTCTTCATTTTCTTATGTTTCACCAGTTGCACGAAATTTGTATCAGAGGCCTGCATCTGAGAGCAACAGCCCTAGAATTCAGAGGTCAAATATCTTCAAGAGCCAGGCCAGTAACAAGTCACTGGATCAGCACAGAGGGCCAGGATGTAGGGTGAGGAGAGTGAGGTGTTGGCCTTGGATGTAAAACGTAGAGGGGTGCAAAAAAACTCAGTCACCAAGATAAATAATATTTTAATAAAGCAAAATCAATATACAAATCTGTCTGTTTTGAACAAAATCTTCTATGAAGACAGGATCAGTACTACATTGACTTTCCCTTATGCCGCAGCTCTAATTCAGCCCTGCTATACCAAAGGCAGGAAAACCCACGGTGAGACAGTGGAAGTCAGAGAGTGCATGACTGGAAAGGGTCACGTTCATTATATTGTACAATGCTGTGTTCACTGAACGTAGGGGTCTCACATGCCATCTCTGGCCCTAGTGCGGTCTAAAAATTCATAAATATCAAGTGTCCCAAAAGAAGACTTACTCTTAGTGCCCCTCTCAGGGATATTGGTAGGTCAAGGCAAGCTAACCAGAGATTTCTTTACAAAAGGAATTGGTAAACTTCATGCAGAATGAAGAGGTACATTGGAACTGAAAAACTCAAATCTGAAAATTCTCTAAATAAAGAGGGAAATAGGGCTGTCCCTTAAATGCTACTGCGGGTGCCAAATGGAGAAAGTGTCCATTCTGAGGAGATGAAGGGTCAAGGCCCATGAGTTCAGTCTAGGGACCCTATTTGGATGTCAGCAAGAGGAGTCAGTGTCTTAAAGTGGCATCCTGATTCTCTTCCTATGCCTGAGGGGGGAAAAGAGAGGCAAATAAAAAGGGTGAAATATATCTCCCTGAAAGGCTCTGAGCTGAGACTGTAAAGCCATTCTGTGGTCTAATCTTAATGGGTCACATTTATTGAGCACTCCCAATGCTCAGCACTTTATATACATTATCTCGTATTGTACTGATAACATCTCTATGAGGAATGCATTATCCTTTTTCCATGATGAAGAAACTGAGGGTCATAGTAGTAAAGCTGGGATTTGAATCCAGAGAGTCTGATTGATTCCAGAGTCTGCATGCTTAACCACTTACTAGACTCTTAGGAGTTAAGAGAGGTAGGAAGCACTTGCCCAAAATAATATTGATGGAAGGGTGTCTGGAGAGTATGCAAATCTATCAATTCCCCCAGACATTTCAAATTTCAGCCTTGGATCAAGCAAGAACACTAGCAAGCTGTACAGCCATCAGCTTGACATTGAAGGACATTATAATCTAACACTGAAGGACAAAACAAATCTAACACAAAGATGCTATTGAAGGCATCATCCACTACCTTGACACAGTATCCTTTTTATCAGTACCCATGGGAAAACATTTCCTGTTACTCTCAGTATCAGGAAAACCTGTATTCTCCTAGTCACTTTGTTTACAAACACGAACAGAGTAAATTCTGTTCCTCTTTGGTTTCCATCTTTGTTATGGCTTCTAGGAATTGTTAAACCAAATTTATATCCCCCATCCAGAAACTCTCCTGGACCATATACCTATAATGTGCCTTTGGTATACATTGCTCATTCTTTACTTTATTAGTTTCCTACCTATATTCTCCTTTGGTCCTGATTTTCACAGCTCTTTATTTTCCATCCTTTCCCTCACTTAGTACACTGTCTCTAATCTCTTCAGGAATGAAATGTTGAATGAATAAATGACTAATAGTCAAAAATCAGCTGTCTTTTTTTTAATTGATTTAAGAGAGAGAGAGATAAACTTCGATTTTATTGTTCCACTTATTTATGCATTCATTGGTTCCTCCTTGTATGTGCCATGACCCGAGATCAAACCCATACTTTGGCATATCTCAGGACAATGCTCTAAGCAACTGAGCCACCCAGCCAGGACTCAGGTGTCTTTTTGAATGAATTGAAAGAGATGCACGACACCTACTCAAGTCCCTGAATCCCAAATCAGAGGACTAAGAAGACTTGATCAACAAGGTAGTGCCTGTGGGAACCCTATGATCAACAGAGGTGGTACCAACACAGCAACTCGCAAAGCCATGGTTTGTGGAGAAAGGGTGAATGATGACCTTGTGTTAGCAAAAAGAGGAGCAATAATGCTCCCCCAAAGGCATTTAAACCAACCTGGGAACCCTGTCAAGGAGAACTTTGGAGGATTGGGTTTCTATTGGTGAGACTGGTAAAGGCTTCAACCTGAAACTCCTATTAGCATAGCCCAAGCACTCCTGAGTCCATAATTCTGGGCTGCAGTGTCCTGTAAGACATGATTAAATATACATGCAAGACTGAGCCATGTTTTTGCACTGGTTTGCTTCGTTCGTAGCTCCAAACCATAATTACACTTTTGGGTACCAAGTTTTATCCCAGGTCGACAAATCATTGTTATTTCACTTTCAAGGACCCCAAAATGCTCCCAAAGCTACCCCTATTCAAGTCATTCAAACCTTTAGTTGTTGACTCAATAATAAAGCCCTAGCCAAGCCAGGTTAATTAGTCTGTTGCAAATGGTCAGTGAGGAGAGAAATGACCAAGAGAAAGGTAATTTGGCTGAAGAGGAATCATCATATGAGAGGAGATCTGGTTAGGACCTTACTCAAGCTGTAGAAGCAAAAACA
Organism: Macrotus californicus; assembly: GCA_007922815.1. Taxonomy (NCBI): domain Eukaryota; kingdom Metazoa; phylum Chordata; class Mammalia; order Chiroptera; family Phyllostomidae; genus Macrotus; species Macrotus californicus. The sequence continues at coordinate 2,513 of VMDR010029357.1, read as the reverse complement.
CTCTAAATTCTGTTTCAGGTTCTCCCTGTTGGATCCTGATTGACAGATTGTTTAAGCACATTGCCCCTCGCCTGGGCAATGACCTGGAGCTTAATAATGTATGATCATTCCAACATTTTTCCTAAATGACTATACCTGTCAAAAGAAAATGTCTTATCCTTGAAGCACCCTTCTGCTTCCTAGAGCGAATGCTACTCAATTCATGAATTACTTAATGAAAACAATTAAGACTTCCAGTCAAGATGGTGGCATAGGTAAATGCAGTCTCAAATCCTGTACACAACCACATCAAAATTACAACTAAACTACAGAACAACCATCATTCATAGTCACCTGAAATCTACCTGAATTGAAGCCTACAACTAGAGAGTTAAAGAAGCCATATCGAGACTGGTAGGAAGGGCAGAGAATGGAATAGGATGGTCCCACATCCACATATGGCAGATAACAACCCAAAGGGGTATCTTAGCTCTGGATGTCCCCCTTAAGGAGCAAAGGGTCCCAAAACCCACACCAGGCCCTCCAGCTCAGGATTCCAGTATCAGGAAGAGAAGCCCCCATAACTTGTGACTGGAAAAACCAGCAGGGACTATTGCTGAGTGAGACAGAGGACTTCCCAGACAGCTCATCTTAAGGGCCCATACACACACTTACTCGGATTCACTCCCTCTGATCTCCAGCAATGGGGCAGCAGCTTAAAATGAACCAGGGACACACAAGTTGGAACTAAATTGTCTGGCATCAGGGTGAGAGCTTGGGGGATAGCTTTCTGACAGACAAAAGTGCTGACAGAGGCCCTCATTCCTCTTTTGAGCCCACCCTCCCCAACAGAACTGGCAAGTGGGTACCATATCTGATCTTCATCAACCTGGCTCATACTGTTTGCCCCACCTTGGTGATTTCCTGAGACCATGCTCCCATCTCATCCAGCCTTCAAGCCTACTCAAGCTGTTTCCAGAAGCTTTTCCGTACAAATAGCCTGTCTTGGCTCAGGCTTCAGACTTTCCTAAGATCTCTCAAACAAGCAGCAGCTGGCCGCAGCATACCCCATACCTCTCACTAAGAGGTCCCAAGCCCAGCACTGGCAGCAGCCAGCCTTGATTTGCAACTTGGCCTCTTCTGGATATCTCCAAGCCCTGCACAAGTAGTAGCTCATGCCAGGCGGCCACAGTAGAACACGAGTAGCAGACCTTGGCCTACAATTCCTGGGAGGCCCCAGAGCCAGCACACCCAGTAGATAGCTTCAGACCACATGGAAGCACTACCCAACCACCTCCACAAGCAACACATCCAAGGGGCAGACTCAGCAAGCAACAGAGCCCTATCGAAGTAAGTCCTGCTCTGGGGGTCTACCCCTGCACAGGTGATCCAATATTCCTGGGGGGTAAATTCCTTTCATCAATGTGTCAACAACTATCAAGGCTCCACTATAACAGAAGGGTGTACACAGCCCACACAAGGGTGGGGGGACGCACCTGGAACACCCAGCTTGGGTGACTGAGGAGTCTCTGCCACTGGGCCCTATGGGAAACCTACTATATAAGGCCACTCTATCAATCCTGGGAGACATAACCTCTCCACCTAATAGATAGAAACCAACATAGGGAGGCTGCCAAAATGAGGAGACAAAGAGATGTGTACCAAATGAAAGAACAGAACAAACTCCAGAGAAGGTACTAAGTAAGATGGAGACATGCAATCTATCAGATTCAGAGTTCAAAACACTGGATATAAAAATCCTCAATGATCTCAATGAACACATCAACAAAGAAATAGGAAACATAAAAATGGAACTAGAAAACAAAGAACCAGTCAGTAGTGAAGAATCCACTAACTGAAATGAAGAACACATTACAGGGAATCAACAGTAGAGTAGATAAAGCACTGGATCAAATCAGTGATTTGGAATATAAGGAAACAAAAAAACACCTAACCAGAACAGCAAAGAGAAAAAAATCCAAAAAAATGAGAATAGTGTAAAGAATCTCTCATACAACCTTCACATCATAAGGATACTGGAAGGAGAAGAGAGAAAGCAAGAAATTAAAAACCTATTTGAAAAAAACAATAATGACAGAAAATTTCTCTTACCTGGTGAAAGAAATAGACATACAAGTCCAGGAAGTTCAAAGAATCCCAAACAGTACGAGCCTAGAGAGGTCCACACCAAGATGCACCATAATTAAAATGCCAAAGGTTAAAGATAAAGAGAGACCCTTAAAAGCAGCAAGAGAAAAGCAGTTAATTACATACAGGGCAGCTCCCATAAGCCTGTCAGTTGATTTCTCAACATAATCTTTATAGGCTACATGAAGGAACAAGAAATATTCAAAGTGATGAAAAGCAAGAACCTACAACCAAGATTACCCAGCAAAGCCATCATTTAGAATAGAAGGACAGATAGAGCTTTCCAGACAAGAAAAAGATAAAGGAGTTCATCATCACCAAACCAGTATTATATGAAATGTTAAAGGGTCTTCTCTAAGAAGAAAAAAAGATCAAAAATATGATCA
>VMDR010029356.1:0-12815 GCA_007922815.1 Macrotus californicus | reverse complement strand
AAAACAAACCCCAAAATTCATAAATCTCCAACTGTTGTTTAACTATAAATGTAGACTATCTAAAAAAACAGTGAGAAATTGAAGTGGCAAGTCATAAGTCAAGCTTTAAACACTTATAATTCTTTAAAAAATGAAAATAAATATCAAGTATTTATCTCAAAGAAGTTAATAACAGAACTTTAAAACTAAAGTAAACTGAGAGGAATTAAAGATAAAATTAATGAGCTAAAAATATATAATGGATAATTAAATAAGTAAATATAAGAACTATTTCTGTGGTTATTAAAAAAAACAAAAAAGATAACCTACCACCTAGTGAGATTAAAAAGAAGATAAAAATACATAAATTCAGAATGAAAAAAGGAAAGTAAACAGGTAGAGAAAATTAGCAACATCGTAAAAGTAAATTAAAAGCACAGCACATCAAGATCAAAGGAATTAATCCCAGTGATCATTGGACATTCGGTCCTGTCCAAAATGCCCGCTGAGACATTCCGTCTACTCCAAAGGTCTGTGATATTTGGTCCTGCCACACGACATTACCAACTAGGTTACTGAAGCAAGAAGAATTATTATAGGCAATACAACTACTGAATCATAAAACATGAGTTTTTAATGTATTAATTCTATAAATCAAAAGCATAAATAAGCATTATGGGATATTTGAACTCAGGGACATTTTCCAGGTGTGGGTGTTTTTGACAGGACCAAATATGCTCACAGACATTTTTGATAGAACCAAATGTCCTATAAGAATTCCAGCAACCCAAAGATGGTTCAAGATTTCTAATTTGAAAATCTTCCCTGCATCCTTCTTGATGTTCATGTGATCTGAGTATTAAAGTTGATAGGGCGACCAGACATCCTTAACTGGCTTGACACATCCTGGTTTGTACCTTCGGTCCAGAAATAATTTATAAAGCTTTTGATTTAGATAATTAGGATATCGTATCACCCAATTATAGACTTCCTTTATTTACTGAAGAATTTAGATCCTGATTCATAGTCATCTTCCTAGGACTAAGTCTTTTTATCATTGTGGATGAGTCAGAAGTCCACATAGGTTACCACATAAAGACAAGCCTCTCAGACTTGTTCATCTCCAGAGACCTGTACTTCATTTTAGCTACTTATTCCATTTAATATACATCATGATCCCACCCTAGATTTTTGACTGTCCAGAACTGTTCCATTTCTAGAATCATAATTCAAACACCCTACTCTAACAACTTCTTTCTAACCATCCAATTCTTGGTTAACTACTCTCACTGTACTCCATCAATACCTCTAGTTCCTAAACATTTCTTTTACCCTATCAAGTGACACTATCAACCTCACTTCCTTTATAGAGTTAAAATCCCCAAATTCTTCATTCCAATACATGTATCTATCTACATCTCTTACCCTGTTGAACACGTGTCCACCTAAATCCCAACCCTAGATATGTTCAATTCTTCTCTGCATCCACAACTGGACCACTGTAGTCCGAGGGGGACATTTCAAGGCCCACACAGCAGATGTAACCTTGGTGCTACCGAGCACCTATTTCCAAAGCTGGAGCTCCCTTTCAACTGGAGTTATTTAAAATATACTCCATATTTGTTATCTTTTATTCCCATTTCCTGCTTTCTTTTTCAACAGATGGTTGGCTTCAAGGAAAGAAGAAAAAAACAAAGAAATCTTTCTAGCACTATCTATTAAAAATACCTGAATCAATACCTGATTTTTTTCTCTTTTTTGTCTTTTCTTTATCAGTGTCCTCAGAAATCAGAGTCCCTTTCCCTGTGTCTCCAGACTCCTAACCTCATCTTTTCCTACTCTTCCTTGTGCACCTTACCCTCCGGCTAACAACTCAACTCTCCTCCTCTGGAAACGTGTGCGTGTGCTCCCATTTTCCCCACCCCTCTCCTTCATGTGATAAACTATTTATCCTTGAAGCCTCAGCCTTGGCCTCCAACCTAAATCCCCAGATCTGAGTTTGGTACTCACTCCTTTCATGTGCTCCCATAGAACTTATGAGGCCAAACTATATTTGCTAATTTGTTCATCATCTTCATCAGACTAACTAACTCCTTATGGGTAGGAAGTTATCTGTTTCGTGTACCTTTTCATCTCCAGTACCTAGCAAAGTTCCAGGAATATAGAACAGGCATACAAACACTGGTTGACTCAATGAATAAAGAACAGTAAAATAACTTTTTAAACAAAAATACATTAATGATCCATAAAAATGAACAAAATCCTGATAAATGCTGCAACGTGAATGAACCCTGAAGATACTGTGAAAAGTCAAATAAGCCAGACACCAAAGGCCACATACTGTATGACTCCACTTGAGTAAAACACGGAGAGCATGCAAGTTCAGACAGATAGATTAGAGGACAGCAGGGGCTGGGGCAGACGTGATGGCTGCATAACACTGAGTGCACCTAATGCCACTGAATTGTATATTTAAAAATGATTAAAATGGCAAATTTTAAGTTATACATTTTACAATAAAAAAGTATCTGTGAACTTTACAATATAAGCAACACACTAAAAACCCTGAAACCATATTTATTATAAAAAGCAAAGCTCGGGTGATCTACATGTCAAATGTCACAAAATAGGTTTAACCCTTTCGGTACGAGCGCTCTTTCCGCCGCGACACTCCCGCTGTACGAGGTGAGCCATTGTGAGCCACTGTAAGGGCGTCGGATATATCCGGCGCTCGTCCACACAGGTCATCAGATGGGCGCTGGATATATCCGGTGCTCGTACCGAAAGGGTTAATATAAGCATATCAGAGGGAAAGAGTTATAAAACTTTAAGCTAGTCATCTTAGAAATAAAATATGAGAGAAAGTGAGTTTAAAAAGCAACTTTATTTTTTCATTTGCTATACATTCACACCAAATTATGGCACTTACAGGAAAGGTGGATTGGAAGTATGACTCTAAAGCAAAAGGACTGTATTTCTGTTCACACTTACCAATATTTGTAAGTATTATTAAAATTTCAACAATTCAGACCTCTTTGTTTTACAAAAACAAGACTTTATTTAATGCTTATGAGTATATCAAAACATGTCAGTGTAGGAAGGGAGAGCAGATGGTGGGAGGGGAGAGAAAAGACATGAACAGAATGAACTCATTACCTGGAGACACTTCCTCTTTCTGTCGCACAGTGTGGTCTTTCGTGAACTTCACCCTCTGATGAGCTCTGATGCACGTCTTGCAGAGCCATTCCACACACTCCACACAAAACCCATTAGCTTCGGCATTATCCTCGCAGCTTGTACATACCTGATAAAAGAAACATCTCACATCAATTTCTGGGAAAAATGAAAAGGTGGTCACACCACTAGTCATATGTAAATGATACAACCATACTTGACTCTATCATTTACCTTCTTAACAGGGTTTGTAAATTTAAAGTGACGTCTTTATATTTCCATTTATAACTTAAGTTATAAACATATGAAATGGAAATATAAAGACAATGTCCTAGTTCAATATAGCAAATATTCCAGGCACTATGCTAAGTGTTGAGGATACAACAATAAGGAAAAGCAAACAGTCCCTGCCCTCATGATACCTAGACTCACAGATGGGAGATGGGTTCAAATCCCAGTTCCCCCACTTCCCAGCTGGGTAGTCTTGGGCAGGTTACTTAGACTGTTCATGTTGAAAATGAGGGTAGTAATATGGCATTTACTGCACAGCTGTGAAGATTAAATGTGAGACAAACATTATTGGAATAATCACACTAATACATGTCCATAACTACAAACTGAGACGTGCCCTAAAGAAAAAGTATAAGAAGCTGTAACAACATATGAAGGAATAAACGGATCTCATTTTAGTGGGGTTGGAGGGATGGGCAAAGTGAGAGGGGAGATTACCCAGGCAAGGATTTCTCTAAGGAGATCATATGAACACCAAGATATGAAAAGCTGAGTCGACAATTACTGATGATAAGCCTTTTGGGCAGAGGGAACAACGGGTTCAAAAGCCTCCAGCAGAAAGAGCATAGCATGTTCAAAGAAAGGACAGAAAGCCAATATGACTGAAATGAAGAGATCCAAGGGAAGACTGGCAAGAGAAGCAGCTGGTGGCAAGGCAGGCAGGAGCCACATCAAGCAGGATCACAAGCCAATCTGGTCTCTGTCTAAAGATGTCTCCTAAAAGCTTTTAAGTAAATGAATGACATAGCAAAACTTGAATTTAAAAAATCACTGCCACTGCAATGTAGAGAAGAGATTAGAAAAGGGGTGAGCGTTTCTGCACAGAGACAAGTAGGCTTTTTCAGTGGTTCGGGTGAGAGTGGGTGGAGGTAGAGGTGAACAAGGAGATTTAGAAAGTAGAACAGACTGGTATGCAGAATGGACAGTGTACAGGAGGTAAAGAAGAGACAGCTCCTATGTTTCCGGCTTGTGTGACTGTGTACATGGTATTCCCTGAGTCACCCAACATATAAGTAGTCTTTGTGATACCACGAGTGATTGGGGGGAAAAAAACTCCCCCCAGTCAGTGGTTTACATTAGCCAAATTCCAAATACTTGGGTAACATTTCCATTAACCCAAACCTGCCTTTTCTCAGCTCTTATCATCAACCTTTCTAACAGCGTTTGATGCCACTGGCTCCAACTTCCTAGAAAACACTTGGATTCCCTGAAGCCTCCATATCCTCTCATCTCTCTGAATGCCCCTCTGAATCCCTCTACCACTCTTTTTCCTTTAATTCTGCAGATTTTTGTTAGATGTGGAGACTGGTCTCACCCATTCCCTTAGCTTCAACTGTCCCCTCTCTAAGGACGTTCCCTAAAACCAAACCTGCACACTGTGCTACAAAAATGAATAAGGGACCTCTATATATACTGCACTACATAAAGTAAAATTTAAAAAACAAAGGCAAAAAGCAGAGCATGCGACTGCTTATCTAAGAAAAGATGCGGTTGGGGTGGGATGACTTATTTGCTTACATTTTTAAAACATATAAAATTACTTAAAATGTATATAAAATATTCAAAATAAAAGGATAAACAAAGAAATTAAATAGTCACCTATAAGGCAGAGAATAAATAAGGTAGATGAGATGGAGTAGAAGTCTGAATTCTTTGAATACACCCTGTGTTATAGGTTTTACTTTAGAACTATATAAATGTTTTATATGTAGTTATACAAATTTAAATTAAAAAATTAAATCCCTAAACATCAAAAGCAAAACGAAACAAATGAACCTGCCTACCAAGTGGGTAGCTTAACCATGCAGAGAACAATTATTTACTTCAAGTAACTTTAAAAGACAATGATTATCTCCAGTGCATACATGTAGTCTTGCTGTCATCTTTCTTGCTTTGTTTTGACAGAAACAACTCTATAATTTCTACTTTCAGCACCAACTCTATCCTTCTATACTTATTCTGCAAGCCATATTTATGCTCTATAGGCTGGTTTCACATGAGATTCCAAGAATAGGTGGTGCTGCAATGCAAGGGGGAGAAGGGACTTGACTGTCTTAGTGGGCTTATTATTTGCCACCTATTTCTGTGGGCATCACATCAGTCACAGCTGCTTCACCCTAGCAGCAGCAGTTCCATCCCACACCAAGGGTCAGCTCTAGCTTGCAGTTTCCCAATACGTACTTATAAAACCAGCTTCAGAGATACGAGCTTTAGAAACACCAACGCCACCGGCCTACTCCTACGCCTCTAAGGTCTGAGACCCCAAGGCCATAGGCTCAGGGACCAGCACAAGGAGCCCCACTCTTTGGATATTTCAAACTCACATTTTATAAGGCCCATACCAACTTTCATTAATAACTCCAACCTTTTGCCTTTGTTTGCAAAGCAATCGTGAAAAAGAACAAAGATCAATGGAATAGAAAAAGAGAACCCCCAAATAAACCCACGCCTAAATGGTCAATTAATCCATGACAAAAGAGGGAAGAGTGGGGTAAAGGCAGTCTCTTCAATAAATAAATGTTGGGAAAACTGCACCGATGCATGCACAGAATGAAACTGCACCACCTTCTCACACCACATATAAAAATACACTCAAAATGGATTAAAGACTTAAAAATAAGACCTGAAACTATAAAACTCCTAGAAGAAAACATAGGCAGTAAACACTGACATTGCTGTTAGCAATATTTTTTTGGATTATGTCTTCTTGGGCAAGAGAAATAAAAGAAAAAACAAATGGGACTGCATCAAACTAAACAGATTTTGCATACGGAAGGAAACCTACTGAAGGGGAGAAGTATTCACAGCGATAATCCAGTAAGAGGTTAATATCCAAAACACATAAGGAACCCATATGCCACCAAAACAAAGAAACAATCCACTTAAAAAAATGGGCAGAGAACCTGAATAAACACTTCTCCAAAGAGGACATACAGATGACCAACAGACATGTGAAAAGATGCTCAATATCACCCAACAACACGAGGAAATGCAAGTTAAAACCACAGTGAGATATCACCTCACACCGGTCAAAATGGCTAGTATCAGTAAGTTATAAACAAGTATTGGTGAGGATGTGGAGAAAAAGGAACACCCTTGCACTATTGGTGGGATTGCAAATTGGTGCAACCACTATGAAAAACAGAATAAAGGCTATTCAAAAAATTAAAATTAGAACTACCATGTAACACAGCAATCCCACTTTGGGGTATTTATCCAGAGAAATCCAAAACACTAATTCAGAAAAACGTATGTATGCACTCCTATGTTCACTGCAGCATTGTTTATTACAGTCGAGATATGGAAGCAACCTAAATATCCATCCATAGACAAATGGATAAAGATGTGGTACATATATACAATAAAATAGTTCTCAGCCAAAAAAAAGAATGAAATCTTGCCATTTGCTACAAAATGGATGACCTAGAGGGTACTCTGCTAAGTGAAATAAGTAAGACAGAAAAAGACAAATACTACGACTTCACTTATATATGGAATCAAAAACAAAATAAACCAACCAACAAAACAGAAACAAATTCACAGCTACAGAGAACAAATTTATGGTTGCTAATGGGAGGGGGAGTTAAGGGGACTGGGTATAAAAGATGAAGGGTATAATTCAAGTTTAATTTTTTTGATAATTTAGTTATGAGTACTTGAGACACTTTTATTTATATTTGTCACAAACGATGTGACCTAAATATACCAAAGATTTAGCCTTGGTAGTGAGAGTCCATCTGACAAAGAGAATGGTTATGTTACGGTAGATGAGTGGCCAGAGGGGAAATAAGGGCAGGGCCCTCACCATTGCAATCCAATGAAGAACTTAAAGCAGGAGGCTAAAAGCAAAGGCTCACCCACTGACCCAGTAATCCTGAGCTTTGTCCGATAAGGCTGTCAGGCATCCCGAACAACAAGAGTAAACTGTGATAGTGCAGAGGGGAAGCCCTTTAAGTCTGTGTATCACCTCCAGTAGCCGGGGAAAGGAAAACCTTGAGACTGTGTATTCATTCCAAGGCCTGGAGGAGGGAAGGGAAGGGGACCTATAGGGCCCAAAGAAAGGGCCCATAAAAGACTTTAATTAACTGCCTGCCTCCCATTGCACATACAAAATAAACAAACAGAGTCTGAGCAAGATAAGAATTCGGGCTAACAGACCTCCATACCTACTTTTGGGTGGTTATGTCTCCCCAGGAAAGCTGGACCACCTTTACCCATCAATCAATATGTAACTTCTTCACCCTCATCCCATCAACTATGTAAGTCCTCAGAACAAAGGACTCACTGTCTTGGCCCTCTTGGCTCTTTTTGACACATGGGGGGCCCTGGCCACCCAGCCTCTAGCCGGGGGTCTCTGGCCATGAGGCCTTTGGCCACCTGGCTTCTGGTTGCCCTTGCTTTTGCTTTCCCATTAGAACTTAACACTAATAAACTTTGCTTGCATGTTAGTAGGCTTACTGATCTGTAATTTACAGTGTCAGTAACAACTGAGTTTCTGGGTGTTTCTCCTGTAACAGGACTATATATTTATATATATTTATATACTACATTAATATTTATTTTAATAATACATCATTAAATATATATTTATTTTCATATTATTTTGGGAAAAATTATGTCAGTGTAATTAAGAGCCAGTATTTCAAGTACTGGAGAAGTGAAATACATATAAAAATCAAAAAGATAAAACCCTACAATTATAAATTATAAATACCAATATATACTTCTGAAGTATTTTCTCTTTCTCTTTTTAAAGTAAAATGTACCTGTTAATCATTCTCCCGAAAGAAATAGAAAAATGGCCAACCCATTGGTGATGAACATCCCTAGCCCCCAACTGTGGTCTCCAAAAACCATTTCTGATGAAAAGGAACCATGGGTTCTTGGAGAAATGGCTAGTTCCAGGTCCAGAATAGAAAATGAAGAGTATCTTGTCAAAATAGAAAGCAAAGGAGACAACAATGATTTAACGATGACTGTATCACAAGGACTCAGGAATCAAGGCGAGGGTCCCATTGCCAAATGGCACAATTTGAACGCCAATAAAAGTACAACACATTTTATGTTAATAACCCATGACTTCATAATGATAAACACAAACACCTACCACTCATAAGTCACCTCAGAAAAATACTAAGAAACTAGGTCACTACTCTAAAAATTAGCAACAAAAGAGAAAGAACCAATGTTTAACTTACCTTCCCTGTTTAGCCAAAGAAGAAAGTTCTCTTTCTATTTTAGTAGTTAAATAAAGAGGAATGAGCGAATGAGAATATCATCATTTTACAAAGTCCTAATGAAATATGGAATTTTGGCAGTGATCATTAATGGACACTAACATCAGAAAAGAGAAAGACAACCCAACATCAATCATATGCCTCCCAACTGAAATACATATGGACAGATATATGAGAGAAAATATTCTCATGCCACCTACCCACCCTTCCTTGTACCCGATGGGACCTGAATCTATACCAGTCCCTACATTTTTATTACCGGTTTACACAAAACACAGAAAAGGGAGAAGCACACTGAATGACTCAATGAAAACAGTCAGCAAAATTCAGAAGAAGGCTAACTCTATTGAACTAACAACCCAGATTACCCAACAAATATTTTAAAAAGAGAGGAAAAAGCAAGTGAAACTAAATAAAAGATTTCAAAAGTATATATATATCTTCAGTCCTCACCCAAGGATATGCTTATTGCTTTTAGAAAGAGAAGAAGGGAGGAAGGAAGAGAGAACTAGAGAGAGGGGGTGGAGAGATCAGTGTGAGAGAGAAACATGGACTGGCTGCCTACTGGATTGCCCTGGCCATGGACCAAACCTGCCACCCAGGCATGTGTCCTGACTGGGAATTGAATCTGTAGCTTTTTGGTGCACTAGATGATGCTCCAACCAACTGAGCCACCCCAGACAGGGCAACAAAAGGCATTTCTGAGACAAATCAACCAAATGCATTGTGTAGGCCTTGTTAGATCCTTAAAGAAACAAAACACTGTTTAAAAAAAGAAACTAGAGGGGGGGAGGGCAAAAATAAATAAATAAATAAATAAATAAATAAATAAATAAATAAATAAATTTTAAAAAATTAAAAAAATAAAAAATAAAAAAAAGAAATTACAACAAACAGAGATATTTGACTACTGTTTGGATGTTTGATGATATTAAGGAATTAATGTAAATTTTTACATATAAATTAATACGGTGGTTATGTTTATAGAAAAAATTATGGGTTAGATGATGTAAAGCCTGGGAATAACTTCAACAAAATCTAGTGGTGGTGGGAACTGTCAGGTTACCTTACACAGAATAAAGTGATTACTGATTTGGGTAATAGATGCATGGCAGTGTGTTATGCTAAACTGTCACATTTTTGGGAATGCTTGAAATCATCCAGTCACATTCAAACCCGATTCTCTCCCGCTGTCTACTTCCGTCTCTTCATCTGCACTGAAAGTAACCACCATCCTGGCCGTGAGGCCTCTTTTGTCTTCCACGTGCAATCAGGTGTATCACGTCCTGAGTGGACGTAACTTCCGCCTCCCTTCCCGTATCACCACCATGTCAGTTCAGCTCTCACTACCTCTCACTAGTGCTTCCTAATTCTAATTCCTCCTCCATTATCACCTTTCCAGTCTTTCTGCCCAAGATATCCCTACAAGAACCTTATTCTTTGACCCAATTTTAATACTCTTATCATCCCCATTTACTTAACATTAGAGATATCTATTGGACTCTATATCTAAATTAATTGATTTTAACTTTTTGTTTTTGTGACAAAAGCAGGGTAAATAAACAAGCTTACTGAAAACGAATTGCTTATGAAGAGGCATGAACCAATCTCTTAAGTTTGTCCTTTAGATTTGAATCCCTTAAATTTTCATCTCTTATTATCATAATCTCATGTAGCATTACTCTACTCTGTTGACTACTTATGCTGCTTTGCTTTTAAATTTTCTGGATTGATCATTCACATGTGCTACTAGAGTTCACCTGATAAACTATAACTGATGTTAGGATAAGACTAACAAAATACACCTAATGTAAACAATTATCATATATAAAGCAAAGTGATATGACACTCCAGAATACAGAACCAAAATCAGCAGTATTCAGAAGGGAACTTTCAGAGGATTTATTTGACACTGCAGCTCACATAAATAATGATTATTTCATTCCTTAAAGCTGGTTTCACAACAATTGGAAAACTTTATTTTCCCTGCACCAAACTCTATTTTGGCATTTGATGAAGATTCCCATTAGGAAGAGCTGTGGATACTTTTGAAACAAAAAGGGGTATTTTAGTTAGTAGTGGTCATACTCATTTAAAGTGAACCCTGAAGTCCTACAGTTCCAAGAGGAAACAGGCTGAAAATGAAAAGTACAGAAACTTAGCTGTGTGATTGACTACTCAAGAATCCTAAACATTACTTTTTACATTTTACACTTTAGATTAATATAATTTTTCCATAATCAGATTCAGTTCTATCACAGATCTGTCTGTTCCAAATTAAAGGAACTAACTGCCAAAAGAAACTATCAATCAATGAATCATGATCCAAAAGCAGACTAGTATACTACTTAACCTGACATTTAGATTTCAAACACCAACAGAAATGTTGTACATGTGTTTATGGAAGTAGGGGGAAAAAGAAAAACACCACTGGCCCTGACTGGTGTGGCTTGATTGGTTGGGCATCCCCCTCCAAAGCAAAAGGTCATCAGTTTGATTCCTGGTCAAGGCACATGCCTGGTTGCAGGCAGGTCCCTGGTTGGGGGTGTGCGAGAAGCAACCAATCAATGTTTCTCTTGCACATTGATGTTTCCCTCCCTCTCTTTCTCCCTCTCCCTTTCCTTCGCCTTCCTCTAAAAAATAAATAAATAAAATCTTTAAAAAAATAAGAAAAAACACCACTGGATGTCTAGATGCAACACCTTGGACAATGCTACCAAATGAGGCTTTAAAAAAGATACGATGCAGAAAAGAAGACTTTCTTAAAATGCAGAAGCTATACTGGATCAAAGACATGAAAATTTTTATATGTATCATTTTAGAGCTTATCATCAAAATACAAAAAAATTTTAAAGGGGGAGGCTTAAAAAATCTAATGGTCAACACAGTAAAATCATAAAGAAATTAAATGAAATAATATCAATTACAGAATAACGGTTTCCTCTGAGAGGATAAGGAAGGTAGGGGTGCCATCAGGGCTTTCATATCAGTACAGTTTTATTCCTTCAGATGAATTATTCATTATTCTTTATAAACATACATACCTTTAAAGTAGTACATCATTTCATAGCTACAGTGTGCTAATATTTGACACCCTTTATTTTTTTGTCATTGAAGCAAAAGATTCAAGACTTAATACGCTTACCTGATTAGACTTTTCTACTGTACTGCTGGGAACCTCAGTAGTGTCTTTCACAAAAAAATTATCTATGATGTGTCGCTCTGCACATTCTTGGCTACAAACTGGACATCGAACGACTCCAACTGCAAAGACAAATTTGCATTTTAAGATTTTTATTAAAATAAGGTGCAACATGTATTACTTTGACATGTACAACATGATTCGCTATCTGTATATACAGCAAGATGATCATCACAGTAAGTTAACATCCATCACTATACACAGTGACAAAAAATTTTTTTTCTTCGGGTAGGAACTTTCAGATCCACTCTCCTAGCTACTTTCAAATACGCAATATAGCATTATTAACTATAGTCACCATGCTGTACATTATACTTCCGTGACTTATTCATTTGATAAAGAAAAATGTGTACCTTATAAATCTCTTCACCCATTTCATTCACCCCAACCCCTCCTTAGGCAAACACCAATCAGTTCTCTACATCCATGAGCTTGCATTTTAAGTTTTTTATAAATCTACCAAGCACTAAACCAATATATCTCATCCAAACTGTGAACAGGTTCTTATACGTTACTCTCTTCAAACTCATACCTGCCATTACTAACACAAAGCAATTCAGTTTATGTACGTATATGGATTACATACGTGTGTGTATACACATCCCCACACCTATTACTATATTAAATGAATGAGTCCTCATAGTTTTAAGTGAGCTACATTTCCAAATGAACATCCCTGTGGACTACTCAAACATTCTCTATCAGTGGTTTTCAAGTAGGGATACCAGAACCACATGGGAGATTTCTGAAAGAACAGAGAGCTCTGGTTCTCTCTGAACCTACAGAAACAGGGTTTGGCAAAGTGGTACACAGACAATCTTGTTTTGTTTAAAAATCTCCTTGGGAGATTAAGGAACACTACTGTTTCCCTTTAACAAGTTCAAATAATATTCCTTCGGGAAAAAAATGAATCACCTTTAATAGTGCTTAGT
>VMDR010029355.1:0-12782 GCA_007922815.1 Macrotus californicus | reverse complement strand
TTCACCACAGTGTTGTCCGTGTCCGTGGACTATGCACTTGTGCATGTATGTTCCATGGATAGTCATATTGACTATAGCAACTGTCACTGCTGGTAAATGCTTGGATGAGCGCATCCCCTTGTCTAAGTCTACTTTTGTTCAGTAACTCCTGTCAGCAGCAGGGGCCCAGTGCTACATGCAAATGGAATGATCAAGATCAAGAAGATGCAATTTGTTTGTAAAGGGCGTAGAGTCAGAGCATTTAAGGTCTGGAAAGAAATTTTATGATAAATGTCAAAATATACCACATGTGCTTTATGCCATCTACAAGTGGGACTAGTATGTGTGATAACGTATATCTCCATGGCAGTGTACTTGAACAATGTCAATGTTCTAAAGACAGTGATTACTGGGCTGGCCTAACCATCCCCCTGACTCCAGATTGCTGCCAGAACACAGCTGGCTTTGGAGTGTCAGTTGTCACTGCATGGCTTCAATATCAAATTGAAGGTGGAAGACATATTAAAATTGAGAGAGTGAGAAGGAAATAAAAATAAATAAGGAGAAGGAAACAAGAAAGGGAAAGAGTGTGTTAAGAGAAACATATTATAACATGTTACTGGAAAGAAATGTCCTAAGAATCTTATAGGTTTGGAGTTTTAGTAGAGATTCTAATCAGATAGGTGACATGTGCTTATCCAAATACATGTTCTAACTTGTATAGCTATTTACTGATTCGAATAATGTTGCTTTTGTTTAAAATGTGTTTAAACTCCTCCTTTGGAATTGTCTTCACGGTCTGCATGACATTTGGTAATTTGTTAGTCCTTTGGTTAAGCTTAATAGTGGCTTAATTCATTGTTACTCTGTGTGACCTATAGGCTGTTAATGGCCTGGCAGAGGTTTATAGTGACCATTTTTATTCTTTGAAAATTGGAAAGAAGGCCAATTGGCAGAATCAAAAGCAGCTATGGGCAGCTTGAGTATGTCTTTGAGCATCTCAGGAGGCAGAAGCAGCTGTTCTGTTTTGGCTCAGCCTTCCTTTGATTCTGCCCTTGACTCTGTCCTTTCACTATTTGAGCTGAGGTCCATTCTTGTGGCTTTATTCTTCCATACCCTTACTAGTTCTTAGAGTGACTACTGTTTCACTAATGCGGGTGATTTGGACTAATAGAATGTTTTGAAAACTAAGCAACTATAAAATAAAAAGGAAAGATTTCTTAATGAAATTATGTTTTAAAAAGTCACCTGAGAATACAATATATTCTATGGTCCTTGTTCAGTCAGAAAATATGCACTAGTATAGGCACACTGTATCTTGAGGAAAAAAACTATGATATGATAATTAACATCACTTGAGCTCTTAAACTGTGTTAGGTACCATGTGATATGCTTTAATGTATTGCATAATTTTGAGCTCACAAGAGCTATTTTACAGATGAGAAACTGAGGCTTACAGTTGTTAAGTGATGTATTAAAGAAATGGTAAACTCAATATTTAAATTAATTCAACTGTGTCTGAATTCAGAGCTTGTCCTCTGAAAGTGTATTTTTTAGTATTCAATTTATGATATGTCTATAAAGATGTTTGTATATATAAAATAGCCTAACATAGCCTTTTGTTAATATTTCTATGAATAAATAACAACAGCAAAATACTCTGAATGCTTTATATGTGCCAGTAATAACAACTTTTACAGATTATATCTATATATATCATTTAATTCTTAAAACTTATATATGTTCTATTTTTATCCGTGTTTTAACTAGTGAGAATATTAATGAGTAGTGATCAAGTAGTCTGCCAAAGGTCAGCTGTCTGGTAAGTGGCAAGGTTGAGCCCGCAAACTCTATATTTTAAGCCTCTAGCCTAATGACTGATTAGAAATTTGGGGTGAGGGAAATGGAGGTTGAGATCGATGGTGATGGCATCATTCACTGGGATAGAGACGGGAATGGGGCACATTTAATGAAGACGCTAACTGGTTCAAATTTGGAGGGGTAGAAATTTTCACAGTGGAGCATTTTCTCCTATCCCAAGGTGATGATATTTTTTAAGCCACAAATGCATACTTCTCCACTGCTTACCTTACGTTCCCCATCCACCTGTTTTCTTGTCTACTTTTTCCACTGTGACTATTCTTCATGAACTTTTCAATTTTAAAGTCTCATGTTTCTAGAATTAGTTATTTGTGCTGCTTGAAGTTTTTGAAATAAAGGCAGTATAAAAAGAGAATATATAAATAATTCCAGGCACACTTTGAATTCTGTAATGTAAGAGCACTCAGGAGAACCTCCGTTTTTATTACCCATCCTTCAAAACCAAACTCTAGCCTTATTTTCTATATTTGGCTCATCCCAACTGATCGTGAGGATCTTAGGGATAGGGTCTTAAGGATCCACATCTACAAACTGGGGACCAGAAAAGTTTCCAGTGTGAATTAAACTACATCATACGTATAAAGTACAGAACACAATGCTTAGTACTGAGTAAATAATAGATATGACTAGTATTATTCTTTATTTCTATAAGCATCTTCAACCTTTAAAGTATGCATTACATATTTTATGATTTATAATATCCTGAAGTATTTTACTTGAACTGTTTCATCTGTGATTGCTATATTTACCTAGCTAGATGACAAGCTCTTTAATAAAATTGATCATAGCTTCATTCTGTTTCCTCATACAGCACATAGTGTAGTATTTAACAGATACAGTTGTTTAATAATGGATTATAATGTGCCAGCTATAGGAATTGGACAAGAGCAAGTGTGGTGCCTCTAAAAACCAAAATATTTATCATCCATTTCCATAAACATCTGTCCTTTATGTATTGGGTTGGCCAAAACATCTGTTTAGTTTTTTCTGTAAAATTAAAGACACATTTTTCATTTTCACCAATACTTTATTGATTAGGATATTTTGAGTATGTCAGTGCTCTCCTGCGTGGTATAACATTGATTGTTCTCAATTAATGTCTCAATTTGATAACTATGAGCTTCAATTGGTCTACCCGACCATGGAGCATCATATAGCGAGAAATCTCCAGCACAAAACTGCAAACCGCTTTTGACACATTCAATCAGTCACAGCACCTTCTCTATACACTGCACAGATCTTTTTTTTTCTTTTGCATTTCACTTGTATTTTTACCTTTCTTGAAATAATAAAACATAATATGCCAAAAATGTTGCATATTTTCTTTCATGTTCAATATTAAAATGGCTACACAAAAATTCACCAATATTGATTTTTTAAAAAATGCATGCTGATATGACAGCTGTCACAATACAATCTAACAAAATTGTTCTGAATGAAGTTAAAGACAGCTAAGACTACTAGAGCCATCTTATGGAAAAAAACCAAATGAACCTTTTGGCCAACCCAATCAAATTCTCCCCTGCTGGTTAAATGTGAACATCAGGCAGACGTTCAGTAGTGAGCTAGAGCTGGGTCACTGCGGGTCTGTAGGGCAGCAGATAATGATTCTTAGCATTCTGAGACACACTTGCCAGCAGTTAGACTTAGCTGGTGGACAGCAAGAGGGAACTGAGGAGGATGCTTTGGAAACAAAAGAAAGCAAAACAAAAGGCCTGAGTAAATCTACAAGTGCAGCTGTGTGTTGTGAGGAAGCATAGATGGCTGTCCTTCGGTCATTTTGGTCACATCCTTTGTACAGATATCAGTGACTGTGTATGACATCACTGTTAAATACAATGATTTCTCAGTGATTGGTAATATACAAATTTCATTCCATTCCAAGGTGGTATACAAACTGGGTCAGTTTCAGATTTTTATTTCAATCATTCTCAAAGCTGCTCTTAGAAATGCTGGTTTTTAAGTAGTTTAAGCTAGCATGGAAAAACTTTCATTTTTCCATTTGTCATTATTTGTTCATACCTTAACTTAGTTTAAACTCTCTTTTCTTGGCAGTTTGAAAAAGGACACGAAGCAGTACTGTCAATTTACTTGGCATTTAGGTGTGTTTGTGACAGTGGTTTAATGACACTCCTTAAGTCTTATATAAATTGTACCTTCCCAAACCCATACCTTTTTCAGTACAGAATGTTCTGTAGATCCTAATGCTGTTTTAGGCAATGAGTAATTGTTTAATTGTACAACTATTAAACTGTATGACTTCAGTGTTAAGAATATGAGAATTGTGTTTTATCTCCAGCTATATATTTTATCTGATAGTTTTTTTTATGTGTCATGTGTTGATTCATGAGAAAATGTCATGTTGCTAATGTACGTGAACAAATCTTAGTCATTTAACAAGAGTTTACCAAGCAACTAGAAGGCACCAGTCACCATACATGGCACTATGGATTCCAGACAAAAATCTAGGAACTTAGTCTTAGGAAGGACACAGGCTATTAATCTTGTGGGTGACCACATTTAGTGTATAGAAGTGTGGTCTGAATCTTGGTTTTACAATAATTCAAGAATGCTTATAGTAATGTAAATTTATATTCAAGTCTTCACTGCTACCTTAGACCTGTCTGTTGAAATACCAATCTGTATATTCAGTTACATAGTGGAAATCCATCATATTTATAGAATACCTATTAAGTGTCAGCACACTGGGAATACTGTGCTCACTCCCTTTGTAGATCTGAGGATAGTAGGGAGGTAGATATTATATAATTAATTTCAAATAATTAAATAATGATATATGTGCAAAACATTGTGAAGGAGAGGTAGAGAGAGTAATGATAAATTACATCAGAAAGAGTTGAGATTTCAAATTAGTCTTTGAAATGGAAAAAATGACAAATTAAAGGATACCATTCGAGCTGACAAAGGGAGGAGAAGCAGTCAATTTTAGTAGCTTATTGACACACCATTCTGCATATTGTGGTAATTGTTGGTAATAACATCACATGGGAAGAAAAATGCCAACATTAGCATTATAATTGAAAATTTAGGCTATTGCCTCATCCAAAAGGGAAATGCCATGATTTTAATGCTACATTAGGAAGGCTAGATATATTAGCAAGTGTTCAAGGAAGAAGTAAGGCATCTTGTGAACCTAGTATAATACAGTGTAGGGTGTGTGCCATGCGAGTGTGTATGTATGGTGTAAATACAGATTATTAGTAAATTTGTTCATTTACTTTCATGAATTGTTTGTTTAAAAATATCATGACAAAAGAATAAGCTATGAAGTGCATTTATATAGTATATAGAATTTGGAGAGGTAGCATATTGCCATCATCATCATCATCATCATCATCATTATTTATTGAGTGCTACTCAGTGCCATATATATGTATGTGTGTGTGTATATATATATAGTTGCTTTACATACATATACATATGAGTTATGTGTGTGTGTGTGTGTGTGTGTGTGTATTTGTGTGTGTTTACCACAACCTGGGATGAAATGTTGTGTTATATACTTAAGTTTATGGTTGATAAAAATGAGTCTTGGTAAAGTGTTTTGGACACTTTCAGATGCATGGTGCTGCTTCTCATCTCGAGAAACCAAGCAGGTACAAAAGAATTCCATTTCTACTCTTAGTTACCCAGTGTAGCTTTTATCATATAACCCAATATTTGGGTTTTTATTTCTCTATCACTTAGATGATGAAATTAGGTAAGATTATAACTGAATTCCCTTCTAATTTAAAAATCTACATCATTACCAACTCATGCAATCCTATAACTAATGCCAGTTTGCTTTATATTCTTTAACATGTACTTAATTTAGAGAGAGTTCATTTTGAGCTCACTGAGTTAGAGCAAAATAAATATTCAGGTTATTTTATGCTCACCTGTTCAGCAAAATTCCATACTGTTCAACAGTGAGGTAATATCAACTGGTAACTGTGCCACCCCATTGCAGACAGTATTTTAAACATTTCACATGTACTAACTCATGCAATTGTCATGACATTCCTTTTCTATTTCCATCCTATTTTACAGATGAATAAATTGAGGTACAAAGAGGCCTAAGTGATTTGTCCGAAATCATAGAGCTGCTAAGTAACGATCCAAGAGTTGAACCCAGGTAGTCTGGCTCTTCAGTCTAGTTTCCAGCACCAGAGATTACCGCCCCTCAGTTACAGCCCACTACCACAACTGCCTGCACTGCACTGTGATTACTGCTCCGTGCTTCCTACCTATCCCAGTCTTGTTTTTCTGAAAGTTGGGTTAGTACTTACATTGCTGGAAATGCAAGCCATGCTTTTCCGCTTTATCCCACTTATAACCAAGCTGTATCCCTTAGCCAGTAGTTCAGTTTTTACAGAAGCCAAAGCCACAGGCAGTTAGTCACCTTCTCCTTACTTCCAACTTTGCCTAAAATAGATATGGGTTTTTTTGTCAAGGATAAAAATCACCAATTGTTTTAGTGCAAGCATTTCAACAAACTGTAGACCAATCCGTTGTTTTTTCAATTTTTGACATTCAAAGTATTACTATTATTTTTTGGTTTTCAATAACCAATCCTACATGCCTCAGTAGATTAAATTTATATTATTCATTTACAACATATAGTCAGAAGAATGTTTTGAAGATTATGAGGAAAATTTTAATGAACTTCAAGAGATAATTTTTGCCCTAAACAAATTTATATGATATCATGTGTCAGATAAGCAAGGGGAGCAAATATTCTATAGGGACCAAGGGATTTGTAAAGACACGTGCTAAACGTTGGAAGGTACCTGTGGGAGAATTCGGCCTGGCCATGGGGTATCCTTTATTGTTGGTTGGCAGGTAAAGGAGAGTAGCAAGGAAATAAGCCAGCTCATTACTGTAAATTTCATTGGTTGGTTTGTGATATTTATGGCTAGTTTAAGAATCATTCTAGAATTGCCCTATAATTAATAAGCTATTATCGTATGGTTGGAATTTTTGTTACTTCTGTGTGTACTTCATTACTTCTCTAGCACAAATCTGGCACAAAATTGCTAAGAACCCAGCAGATGCTCAAGAAACACCTCCTGATTGATTTCATTCCTCACACAATTGAAATAGAGGTGCAATTGCTTAGGAAGGCAAAACATGAAGGAACCGCACATTTCTCTTGGGGAAATTTTATTATCAAATGGTTTTTATGGTGTTTCAATTTTTTATTAATTTGGCGATTTTTTCCCAACCATGTTAGCAATATGAATGGACGAGCACTATTTTTTAGAGTGAAGAAAGTGTCAGTCAGCTTCAAAGATATGCAGCCACTTGAAACAAATTTCCTGAATGTTTAGCTACATTTCCAGCAAGTTCTTTTTCTTGAGCTACTGAGTAAGATTACTCATCCCTTATGGTTTATTTAGCTAAGCTGCCTATGTCCCTTTTGCTATTTTGAGGGGCTAATTTTTCCACAACATAGTCTAAATCACTAAATCTGCAGCTTTTCACTCAGCCTCATATGATTTAAAAGTTTCAAGAAACATCAGTTTGGGCATTACTTATTTTACTTAACTGAATTAGAGAATATTAAGTATAAAGTGTCTTTGGTAGAAGGGAATTCGTATGTATTTTGGTCAATTTAATAAGAAGACACTTTCCGCTCAGATTGGATGGCATGATATGTTTTTCTTAATATTTTTCTAGTGTTTGACATTCCACAAGCTTCTTACCCTACCTAGTTTCTTTGCTTGAATAAAGCCTATTCTTTCCCAAGATCCCCTTTGCTGCCCTTATCAGTGATCCTTTATTTTCACACTTCTCTTATGTAGTTATTTCATAGAATCTTGTTCTGCCTCCTTCAATTTTTCTCTTTTGAACTCTGACTTCAATTCTTATAATTCTAATATCTTACTATAGATGACTAATGCGGTTATTTCATTTTCTCACG
Source organism: Macrotus californicus (assembly GCA_007922815.1). Lineage (NCBI taxonomy): Eukaryota > Metazoa > Chordata > Mammalia > Chiroptera > Phyllostomidae > Macrotus > Macrotus californicus. The sequence goes on along the minus strand of VMDR010029355.1, from coordinate 4,999 downwards.
TTTCATTATTGCCCAACAACGTAGTCCAGTGAGTTTTCCTTTTCTCTCAAATTCTGTCTCTCTTTCAGGGGTGGGTTGGCTAAAGCAAACTTTTTAAGTTATTTTTACTGACTTTTTGTTTGCGTAATTGAAAACGATTGTGAGTTCCATAGTCAGAGAAAAAAACTGTCTTAAGGGGCCTCGAAGAAGGGGATTCATTCAAAGAAGGATGAGGGTGAGGTTTAGTTTCTCTGTGAGCCCGATTTGTTTTTGATGCCCTGAAATGTTTTCCAAAGCCCAGTCAGCTTAGGGGAGCACCAAGGGGTCTGTTGAAAGTAAAATACTATATGATGAAAACGTTAGATAAACAGAAGAGATATAGAGGAAGGAAGGCCGCACCATTTAGCACGTCTTTACTTTCTCTTTGGGCTGGTCTTTTGGCACTTGAAAATTGACATTTTCAAAGAGAACTTGACAGAAGGTGGTGAGGATTCTGTATCCAAAAAACAGAAGGACAAGTCTTCTTATACAATATGATTATACTGTTGTGTCTAGCATGACCAATTATAAGCACTTCTGAACATCTGGGATTAGTATATTGGACAGATCTTAAAAAAAAATTTGAAGAATACGAAGTTTCAGATCAATGCTTGTTATGGAACCTGGTGCCCAGTAAACACCCACCTAGTTGACTGAGTGACTGAATGAAAGAATAAATGAAGGCCATGTGGTCCTTGCAATATATCATTAATAATACTAACAATGACAGGAAAGAGAAGCCCTAGATGACAACAATAACAGGGAAAACTTTCATAACCCATTGCAGCATTGCTCTTTCACTTTTAAAGGAAATTTGTGTGACTTTTGCTCTTGACCCAAAGCCCCTGGGCTTCTTTGGAATTGCCCACGTGAAGCAGCTGCTCTCCCAGTTCTCTCACTGGCTATGCCTTGGCCTCTTGGTTTTGTTGTTTGGGTTATCTCTTTCTCCTGGGGTAGCAGGGCTGCTCCATGGGAAGTGGGGGTCCTGCTCAGCTTGGCTGTTCAGGCTGTCCCTGGAACACAAGCAAATGCCCTCTGGATTTTTAAGGGGGAAGATAAGGCTCTAACTGATACCCTTCTGAGAGCTGTTTTGAATGCAGAAGCTCTGACAAAAGGGCATCGTGTTTGCAGGAAGAGAAAAGGAAGCCTCCTTGGAGCTTGAAAGGTGCTTCCTGGAAAGTGAAGAAGTGGGGAGCCATAGTAACTGGACAGTTACATGCTGAGAACAGATCCTAAACTGAAAAAAAGTGGCAGCAGCCACGAGTAAACAGCATGGGCACTTGACCCTCACTGGCTTCTCCTTCTATGAAGAAATGAGCTTGTGTTTGTTTAGAGAAAAGCCCAGTTTTATTAGGTTGAGCCATAATGAAAACAACATTTTTGCTGGTCTAAACTGGTTTTAAAAAAGGTAAAAAATGATCTTTTGAACTAAAGATGAGGCCTAGATTTTACTTACAATTGCCTTTTTTATAGCAAAACAGGTAATTAATAAGAAATTGTCTTAGTAATTATTTATAGTGATGACTAGCATTCTAAAATTCATTAGTTGTTTTTAATATAAAGATTTGGGTTAGAGCAGAGAATGTCAAGGCCTTGGAGCTCTATTCGTATGCCTGGGGCTGACGTGGGCACATCCTCTGTGAGCATCTTAGTGCTCTTAGTAGAACTGTTTTGTTAGTTTGTTTTGTTTTGACTTGAAGCAGGTGAGGCTTGTGCAGGGGCAGAAGTTCAACAGGCGCTCTCCCCTGTGCTCAGCTCACTATTGCTGCTTCTGCAAGCAAGACAGCCACTTTGCTAAAGCCTTAGCTGGTCCTGAACAATGTTAACAAGCTTTCTGCTTAATATTTGCTAACGCGCTGATCTAAAAATGGCACCAAGGAGGTTACCTATTATCCACAGAACAAGAATACATTTCCTGGACCAAAATAGACTGTGTTCAATGGGGACTTGATCTGCTGACAGAAAGTTATATTAGTATCCCTGAGCAATTCATTAAAATAGAATGAGATTTTATAAGATGAATCCTGTTTTATTTTTTGTTAATTAAAAAAAAATCTCTCCATTAGTGGCATTCAATATTTAAGTTCTCTTTTACTTATTTTTCCATGGTGTTTCTTTGTGAATTACATTTACTTTTCAAAACTCTGTAAGTGATTCATTTTGTGCCTTTGGGATGGGTAATACCCCTTGTATAAGACCAAATTTATTTGATCAAATTCATTACTATGTATACTTTAAAGCAGTGCATTGAAGCATGATTGAGATAGAATATGGAAAGATTTAAAAATCATTTTTCAGTGAAACATGCATGTTTTTTTCCTGTCATCTTCAAATGCCTAGCAAAGTGGAAATTGTTTTTTCAATTAATGTATAATGAATAGACTGATGTTTCCCTTGTTTGACTGTAAGTACCCGAGATTATGCCTACTGTCTCAGTGCAGCATTTGTTCTGAACAGAGGCATTTTGTCTTGACCAATAGCACTAGCTTTCGTTTGATGAAGCAAGTATTAAAAATCAGTCTTCTAGCATTAAAACTTTGCTAAAGGATTTAAGTTCAATGTTTCCAAATAGTAATCTAGATGTACATGATTGTAATAGTTGTACTATAATAGAGTTAAAGGTTAAAATTACAATCAATAGGGGGTTTCAGAATCTCATGAGACCATTTGAGATAATTATTGGCTATAATTAATTTCCTGGTTACTCTCCAGTCATTTTGTAGCCATTAAGAGTGATTAGCTACTCAGTATTAGAAATCATAGCACTATAAAGTGTCAAAGTTCCAAGACCTCAAGTCCTCATCGTGCTGCAGTGTTTATATAAGGGCGGGACAATCGTTCTGTAACGTGAGACAAACATACTGTTGCTTTGCTCTCAGGGGTTTTGTTATCAGACTATCTTTCTAATTTTGAAAAAAAAAAACACCCTAAACCAAGATACAGAAAGATGTAAACTTTGGAGCTGGAACATGTAGGGTGATATCAAAAGTATGAAGGCGAGAGGGGAAATACTGAATAAGATGTCCTTTCTTCCATGTCACTTGTTGGGATCTGCTTTGTGTGTTTCCTAAGCACTTTAATTCTTAGGGATTTTTTTTTTTTGTGACGTACTAGTTGAGGATATCCTAAAGTTTCATCGTACATGTTGGCCTGAATGAGAATAGATACTGGACTTGTCTGGGCAAGAGAGAGGTACAAATCCAATTGTTATATTCTAACGGTGCATAGATCTCTTCTGCTGTTGGGGATCATGGCACTCTGCTTGATAGTACTGCACGGTACAGCCTGATTCATTATAGAGCCATTCATCTCAGAAATAGCTGCCTTAAGTATGAGCATTATATATGTTTATTCCGGCCAATCTGCCAGCACAGTAGAGTGAGCACAATCATGCCCTCTCAGCAATGCAAGCAATGAGACTCAATTTGTTGCTGCTTTTTCCTTTGCTCACCATAATGTTCTTCTCCAGTTTGAAAGCTTTTTCAATCTGATTATTGTATTTACTTCATAGTGTTCTTTTTTTTCCATGTCAATAATACCCTATTTTCTGGCTGGGGTTTTCTTTATTTGTAATAGCAGTTTGATATATTTCCAATGGATAAACAAATGTGCTTCTTTTAATGGTTAAAGGACAAATTCAATGTCCAGTGGAGGTCTTATGGCTATTTCAGATGAGCTGGATGGGTTCATGGTCTTGGACTAGCTAGGTTCAGTATCAGAACAATTTTAGAGAGTGCTGAGAAGATAAAGACATTCACCAGAAGCCTTCTGATATATTGATCGTAGGTGATGGATTAAGATGAAAAGAACAGCTCCAAGTGGCCTATGCTACCCCTTGTAACAGCAATTCATTTGATGTTACAGTTTCCACATAGGCATGCCCCATGCTGAGCAGGTATATTGTAATTAATGTAGGAAACTCTCATTTATCTAGATACTCAAAGAACCAAAAAGCTGAATTAGATAAGAGCAATTTTTCATTATATTATGTAGCGTATCATATATGAATGTGCCACAATATAGTTTTAGTGCTGTTGGTTTTTATGATATCTGAATGCTTGGGAAATTGACAATGCACACCAAATTTAATCATAAGCTCATTACAAAGTTTAATTTCCATGTTCAGTTTTCCACAATTCATCAAGCAGACATTAACAGTTATTCCATTCCTCTTTTTAGACTGATCATTTTAACTGTTTCCTTCATAATTACTCCACCAAGCAGATAACTAGAGCCTGGGAAACCTGAATTTCAGCTGTTTGAGGTGTTACTGGATGTTGCCAAAAATGTGTTGCACCAGAAAACAATTTTGAAGATGGCTGGAGTAAGACCATGCCTGCCCCACTGGCCATCCACATGCGTTTCTTATAATGTGAGGTGGAGACTATGTTCCTTCACCCTTGAATTGGGGTGGCCCTGTGACCACAGTAAAAGTGGTGCTGTACAACTTTGAGGCTGGCCCACTTGGGTCCCCTTTCCTGGACCCAGCCCTCATAATGTAAGGAAGTCCATGTCACATGGAGAGACCAGAGGTAATGCGTTCCAGCTGACAGCCCCAGCATCAGCTACTAGGCATGTGAATGAGGACACTTTCAAGGTGACTGCAGTGCCAGCCACTCTGCCTGAAATTACATGAGAAACCCTGAATGGAAGCCACCTAGCTGAGTCCAGTCAACCTCCTAACCCACGAAAGATAATGTTATAATGATTGTTGTTACTTAAAGCCATGGTCACTTAGGGTGGTTTGTCATGCAGCACTAGACACCTGGAAAGCACATGCTTTTAAATCAGGTATACTGGAATTGAAATACTTACTCAAACTCTTGCCAATTGAATGGTGTCAGTCAAGATCTTAAATTTCTTGAATTTTCTTCATCTTACAGGTATTTTATCTAGCATACTGTAGTTGCTCAATAAACATGTTTCACCATCTTTCTTCTTCCCTCCCTCCATCCCTCCCTCCTTCCTTCCTTCCTCTCCT
>VMDR010029354.1:0-12782 GCA_007922815.1 Macrotus californicus | reverse complement strand
ATGTTTTACATCCAAGGATTCTAGCAATGAGATTTTTAACTCAATGACCTCCTGTAGGTTTAATTTAGTTAACATGGAGTGGGTGGAATTACTAATAAAAATGATAGCATTTAGAAGAATGCAAGTCTTGTGATTACAAAATCATCCTTTTTGTTCTATAAGAGATAAAAGCCCAAGATGGGCCATGTTTCTTAAAGATAAAATTAAATCATAATTGCATTAGGGAAAAGGTCTATGAATCTTTAAAAAGATTAGAGACACTGATTCAAATATAGATTTATAAAATTATACACTGTCAGAACCAAGGGAAGCTTGAAAATTATCTCCTCCAATCTCCACTTTTATATTTGAATAAATACAAAAATCTAAGGAAACCTTGAAGAGATAAGGAGCACAAGGTCTGATTTTCCAAATTGAAGTCTACTTAGCTGCAAAAAGTGGAATGCGGCTCTTTATAGTCAAAGCAAATGATAGCATCTGAGGGCCTCAGATATTCTTTAATTGCTTAAGAATTTTGACAATTTTAGGTAAGTTCATCATGCAATAGAGAGACTAATAAAAGTGCAATTGCCAACTTAAAGCAATGCAAATACCAGAACCCAGAGATAGAAGCAAGTCCTTCATGAGAACAGACCAAAAACCAAAAGTACAGGGATCGAGTGGCTGGTATTGTCCAGAATTTGAAACAAATGATTTCCTGTTATCAAACTAGCAACAAAAGGTCTATTCCCCTGGAAAGTAGCATTCAAACAACAGACATAGGCTAAAGCCAATTTTCTACTTATTGGTGCTTTTTAAGGTACAATAAAACAGCATATTTTTAAAGAGCCATTGTACTGGCTAAGTTTGAGGAGGTTTATTTCTTCTTCTTTTTTTAGTTTATTATTTTTATTAAGTTTATTGGGTTGACATTGGTTAATAAAATCATATAGGTTTCAAGTATATCTTTCTATAACACTAGATCTATAAATTGCAATGTGTGCTCATCATCTTAAGTCAAACCATCTTCCAGCACCATATGTTAGGGTTCCTCCACCCCACCTCTCCTACTGCCCCCCAACCCTCTGTCAGCCACCACTTTGCTGTCTGTGCACGTGGATTTCACTTTTATATCCTACCTATGAGTGAAATCATATGGTTCTTCACTTTTTCTGACTGACTTATTTTACTCAGTACTCGGTACACAGAAAAACCTAAAGACTCCAAAAATGCTGTTAGAAACAAAAAAAAAAATACAGTAAAGTTGCAGGATATAAAATCAATGTACAAAAATTCACTGCCTTCTTGTATATCAACAATAAAACCTCAGAAAAAAAGAAACAAAAACAAAAAACAATTCCTTTTGCAACTGCAACCAAAATAATGAAATACCTAGGAATAAGCTTCAAGTATGTGAAAGATCCATATACTGAAAACCACAGTGCATTATTGAAAGAGATAGAAAAAGATACAATAAAATGAAAATAAATTCTATATTCATGGATTCGAAGAATCAACATAGTTGAAATGGACATTGTACCCAAAGCAATATACAGATTTAATGCAATCAACAAAATCACATTGTATTTTTTTAAAGAAATAAAACGAAAGATCATCGGATTTATAGGAAACCACCACACTCACACACACAAAGCCAAAGCAATTCTGAGAAAAAAGAATGAAGCTGGAGGTATCATGTTACCGGACTTCAAATTATACTATAGAGCTACAATAATCAAAACAGCATGGTTTGGACTTATTTCTAATAAGGTACACGGGCTCTAAGTTGGACAGAATAAGGAACTGGCCAAAGGACAAACAATTAGCAAATAGTAGGTTTAGATCTGGAACCTGGATTTTTTAATACCTGGATTGGTGCGTATTTCACTACAATTCTGTAATGTTGATGTTTCAGAAACAGAAGAATAAAACAAACACTTTTCATATTTACTGCAAAGTTTGATCTTAGGTAATAAAATTCAGATAACAAATATTCTCAGGTGAACAAATAAAAAATACTGAACAAATAAAAAAGCAACAAAAGTTATCAGAAGTATGCTACAAAAATCCAAATTGCCCACTCCAAATAATAAAATTAGTCTAGCCTACTTCTTCATCTTTTGTAGTTTTCCATTTCAGGTGGATTAACATTCAAATGTAAAAAATGAATCCATGTAATAAACAGAAGGAATGTTGGATGTAGTTAAGTTGTTTAGAGTAGAAAAAGGTTTTCTAAGCATGATCCCAAAACCCGTAAACACAAAGTTAAAGCTTTTGCAATTAGCCTGCATAAAATTTTTTGTGTGAATAAAACGCCATAGTGAAAGTCAGAGGACAAAAATGTAAGAGCTTACGCAGCACATTTGACAGGAAATAGTTAGGTCTTTTGTTTGTTTATTTTCTCTGTAGAACTAATCCTTATAAATGACCCAGTAATAAGTTCATAAAATAAGGGCAGTGATGATTGCTCATAAACATAGGAAAAAACAATTCTGTAACAGGGTGCAGCCAGGGGGCCTCCAAAGAGGGATTTGTAATGGGGCCTAGAATTCAGGGTGTCCAGGAAAGATTTAAAATATATATACAGGATGTCCTCACCCCCACAAGTCTGAACTGGGTATGGGACATATGGAGCAGGGCCATTGGGAGTCCTTCTGCATAGCAACAGTTTTGCAACTAACCTCAGGCGTGATCATTTAACATATCTATAGCTTTTGACTGGTTTCATGGACATGTTAAATAGCTGTGGCTGGGCTTTCAGCCAGGGAGATGGGAGTGACTTCAACCCATGATGTAACGGGTAGGCAACCCCCACCCCCTTACAGCACTTGCATGAGACTTTGGTAAGAAAAAGAGGGGATCACGTAACTTTGGAGTAAGGGGGGACCCATGCAGCTTTGGCGAGAGAGGGAGAACCACACAGCTTTGGGGCTCCCTTTGCCACTCGGCTTAGGAAGCTGGGAAGGAAGATGTAACAGCGACACAGAGCTCTCTCTTAGTGTTTGGAAGAATGCAGGAGAGACCTGGCTGGGAAGGAAAGGGGTGAAAGGACTCTTGCTGGTGGGCCGTGGGAAGGTGTCACGTGGTTTTGGATTAACTGGAGATGACGGTAGCAACACAGCTGATGGTGCCAGGAACCAAGGGGCTACCTGAGCCACGGGCTTCTACTTCTTTTCCTGAGATACAGTACCCCAGACTGGGCAGGGGGGGAAGGAAGGACTGTGTGCGTTCACAGGTACTCTAAAGGACTTTAAGATTTAATGAAGATGTTAGGTCATTACTCTAAGTCTGTATAACTTTTTGAATTAATAATTCCTTTCCTTTTCATCAATCTCTGGCACTGAGAAACATCATTCCCTGGTGGTGGGCAAGGTGAACCTAGTATGGAGGGGAAGACCCCAGGAGCAGCAGAAAGAGGGGCTCATTTGGTAATAGTATATTGTTCACCACCCCCCGGGTCCATTCTGTAACAATTCTACTCAAAAAACATACAGAGTCAAAATATAAAGAAAAGAAACTCAATTTGGCAACTATTGATCAGTTTGCTGGTGATAATCCTGCTCACACTTACTGTATTATGTACTTGGAAGAATGTTTTGGTAGTGACAACTTTACAGTAGGCTTATCTAAAGCTAGCTGCTGAGCATGATTTAATTCTATAATCATTGCTATTTTTCCAGTTATGCACTGTCTAAAGAATTTACACACTTGTCTTTTTGGTATATTAGAAATCTCAGTGTTCAACCAACAGACTCTAAATCATATGAAATATTCACTAATTTCATCTAACGCTATAATATTTCTGAATTCTCCTAAATGTTATTCTCACTTAAAAGAACCCAAGTTCTTTTAGAAACTTGGAATCTCTGATTTGGATAGGGTCTTAGTTATTTTAGTAATGAAATATCTACTGCTTTTTAGATAATATCCTGTTATCCACTCTAACTCAAGAAGAGTTTTAAACATGTTCATTAATATAAATTGTTGTCATATTAGCAATTATTTCAGAATGTTCAATTACTAAGGAAAACACCTCCTGGACTTTAGTCAGTAGTAGTAATACAAACTTTTCCAAATTTCTTCTAATACTAAACTTATACAAGTAAAAAAAAAGAACACTTACACTGAAAGATTGGTGGGGAACACTCTTAGAATCTCAGTGAACACACATTACTCTAAGACAGATGGAACTGCATAGAGAATGTTAAATTTATGCTAATCCTATGCAGACAAGGGAAAATACATTGTACCATGCAACAAAACAGACTGTATACCTAATATAGACACACATGAAGTGTACTATCAAGAAAACTAGGCTACTATTGTTACAGAACAGACCCATGGAGGGGAGGAATGATATACTATTACCAAATGGACCCCCCCTTCTCCCGGGGTCCACTGTACTAGGTTCGCCTTGTCCGTCGCCAGGGAATGATGTCTCTCAATGCCAGAGATTGGTGAAAAGGAAAGGAATTATTTATTCAAAAGTTAAACAAACTTAAGAGTAATAACTTAAACTCTTCATTGAGACCCCAAGGTCCCTTAGAATACCTACAAATGCACACAGCCCTGCCCAGTCCAGGGTACTGTATCTCAGGAAAAGAAATAGAAGTCCATGGCTCAGGTAGCCCCTGGTTCTTCCCAGTCATCATGCTCAGCTGGCAGGCCTCTCTCGGTCCCCAGCACCATCAGCTGTGTTGCTGGGATCTCCAGTTCTTAATCCAAACCCACAAGGCACCTTCTCATGGCCCAACAGCAAGAGTCATTTTGTAACAGGGTGCAGCCAGGGGGGTGCCCAAATAGGGATTTGTAATGGGGTCCAGAAATCAGGGTGTCCAGGAAATATTAGAAGTATAGGATGTCCTCACCCCACAAGTCTGAACTGAGGGATGGGACACATGGAGCAGGGTCATTGAGAACTGTTCTGCATAGCAACAGTTTTGCAGCTAATCTCAGGCATGGTCATTTAACATATCTATAGCTTTTAACTGGTTTCATGGATATGTTAAATATCTGTGGCCATGCTTTGAGCCTGGAAGATGGCTGTGACTTCGACCCATGAGGTAACTGGGAGGCAATTCCCGCTGGTTACAGCGCCTGCATGACAGCTCGGAGTAAGAAGGGACCATACGGTTTTAAGGTGCTCCCTTTTGCCATGTGGCTTAGGAAGCAAGAGAGACGCTGCAGGAAGGAAAGGGGTGAAAGGACTCTTGCTGGTGGGCCATGAGAAGGTGCCACATGGTTTTGGATTAACTGGAGATCTAGGCGGTGACACAGCTGATGGTGCTGGGAACGAAGGGGCTACCTGAGCCATGGACTTCTACTTCTTTCCCTGAGATACGGTACCCCAGACTGGGCAGAGGGGGAAGGAAGGACTGTGTGTTTGTGGGTACTCTAAAGGACTTTAGGATTTTAATGAAGACATTAAGTCATTAATCTAAGTCTGTATAACTTTTTGAATAAATAATTCCTTTCCTTTTCACCAATCTCTGGCATTGAGAGATGTAATTCTCTGGTGGTGGGCAAGGCGAACTTAGTACAGGGGACCCCGGGAGAAGGGGGGGTGCATTTGGTAATAGTATTTTGCGCATCCCCCCATTGGTCCATTCGGTAACACTTTCACCGCTTTCCTTCCCACAGCCTCTCTCCTGCGTTCTTCCAACCTGCTGAGAGAGAGCTCTGCATTGCTGCTATGTCTTGCTCTCTGGCTTCCTAAACTACATGGCAAAGGGAGCCCCAAAGCTGTGTGGTCCCTCCTTTCTCACCAAAAGCTGCATGGTCGCAACTGTCTCTCCCCAAGGCCGTGTGGTCCCTTCTTTTCATGGCTGCTGCACCTGGGTTTTTAAATCCCGGCGCCAGTCTTCCTCTGCAGCCCCATTTCTGACTCCTCCCACCACCCACTACCCCTGCCAGCATTCCCATTTTTTTCCAGCCTTTCTTGGCTACAATAGTAAGTCTGGGCAGGCGTGGCCCCGTGGTGTGGAGCAAATCATCTCCAAGCTCTCACACAGACACTATAACCAGGGGAGTTGCCTCCCAGTTACCTCATGGGTTGAAGTCACTGCTATCTTCCTGGCTCAAAGCCCGGCCACAGCTATTTAATATATCTGTGAAACCAGTTAAAAGTTACAGATATGTTAAATGGCCATGCCTGAGGTTAGCTGCAAAACTGTTGCTATGCAGAACAGTTCTCAATGGCCCTGCTCCATGTGTCCCATCCTCCGTTCAGACTTGTGTGGTTGAGGACATCCCATATATATTTTTTAATATTTCCTGGACACCCTGAATTCTAGATCCCATCACAAATCCCTATTTGGGGTCCCCTTTGCTGCACCCTATTATACTATGATTCCTTTCTATAATTTGCAAAATACTATGCGAACTATTATTGAATTCCTACACCTACTACTCTTATCTAATAATCCCCACAAAAAATAGAAAAAAAAATTCTACAGAAGAAAACAAATAAAAAACAAAACAGAAATGGCAAAATTAAGAACAATCTGATAAAACAGCAGTATTCTAGAATGGTTATTCTCAAAGAAAATGGGGCAGCGGCAGCAGAAATTTTGAATAGAGTTACATATTGGCAATTTGCATTTATAATATTCCATTTACTCATAACATTAGGAGTTAGTGTATTTGGTTATAAGAAAATGTTACCTTGGAGTGTAAATTTGTACTAAGTCTAATATCGCTAATAACTGGAGCTTTTGAAAGTTTTGAGAGCTGCTCATAGCACCCGGAGACCTAGCATCAACTTTAAAGAAATTTACCCATGCACAAACTGAAAGTTTTTGGTTAAGGAGATTGGATTTTCAAGTTGCTAATCACTCTCTAGTCTGGAAATAATCTCATTTGAATCAGAGTAAGGAGAAATTCTGAGTTGGAACTCAGAAAATACATATTGAAAAGCTAGAGAGAAAGATCAGTTAGGAAAGCACACTTCTAAATATAATCTATGTTGTATTGTTCAATCCATTTACTAAAGAAAAAATCCTAATTACTTACTATATACGAAGACATTTTTATCATAACATTAAAGGAAAAATATCACCATTTAAAAGCGATGAAACTGGAACTCAGAATTGAGAGCCATAATTGAGGTGTTGAAGATGAGAATTGCTTTTCTAAAATGATATTAGAGAGGAGAAAGGAAGAGGAGAATTGTTGCCCATAATGTAAAGGGAAGGCTAAAGTTAACCATGAAAAAGAAACAATCAGAATAGAATTAGACAACAGGCAAATTAATGGCACTCTAGGCTGAGAGATCAGCAAAAACTGGAACAAGTACGACAGGAAAAAAATAAAGAAATAACAGAAACTTAAAAAACAATAAAACATGAATAAGTGCTTTACATTTCAAAAAAATACTACTTGAAACATACTCAGGACATCAATAAATCAAAGAGGAAAACATGATCACTTCAATAGATGTCTAAAATGCATGTTGTAAAATTAATCAGTTAGTAAACAAAAAACCTCTAGTAAAATTCACCATTAAACTCTGTTTATAAAAGAAAAATATATCTATATCTATAACATAGTAAAAGTCATGTGTCTTAAACCAACACTCAACATCAGTATAATCATCAAACACAAGAGGCATTTCCATTCAGGTAAAGAACAAAATAAAGATGCCTGCTGACCACACATTATCATTTTCAAAGCTGTTGGTAAAGTAATAAATTGAAAGAGGTCACCCTAGTGCTACACATTAAATCACAAAATTAATAAGAAATATGTATATTAGCATTAACATTATAAAATATACATTACATATATTACACAAATCTACATTGTAAAATTATCTTTTATACTAGCATTAACCTTGTAAAAAACTATTGGAAACTGTTCCTTTTCAAGGGAGCAACCAAAAACAGGCAAGAAATTCAACTACAAATCTTAGTTAAATTTTGTGTTAAAATAGTAACACATTACCACAGTTATCCCATCTTTTATTATCTAGTATCTTTATACGTCTCAGACATCAATTTGAGTCTACCCTCTTTTCTCACTAAACATCATTCACTTTCCTTCAAAAAGCTGTTTTTCATCTTACAGCTTTTGTATAGATTGTTCTCTTTGCCTGGAATTCTGTAGTATCAGCTAGTTATACTGCCAATTCTAGTGCAAGCTCAAGTTTTCCTTAAAATTTTCGTCTTAGGAAAGTAATTCTCAGGACACGCATCAAACTGAAATTCGCCCTACCCACATGCATACACATTTGTGATCCCAGCAACTTCTTCACCTTCATAATTTCTCATCAAAATTTCATAGATATTTTTAGTTTCCTATTGCCATTGTGAGCATTCACATTCAGAGTATACAGATATTTTATAAATATTGGGAAAAATTTACAGAATATGTATGTGAATAATACTCAGTAATATGGGATGTTACTTTATTTGCTCAGATCAATACCTAAATTTGGGACCTTTAAATCAAACTCCTGATTAACAAAGTAATTCTGAAGTCCAAAATTATAAGTAAATAGTAATGGTTAAGTTCAGAAAAATTCCTAAGGACACAATAATTGAGAACATGGTAAATCACATAATAAAGAATAATTATTCAATAAAATGATGATTTGACAAAAGGTTAATTATTTGGAAAAATATGGTTGATATTTCTTATACATCAGAATTAATCCTAGGGGGATTGTCAAATTTCATGGCATTTATTCTTCATAGTAATTTCTAGCAATCTTTTGTATTTCTGTGTATTGATTGTAATTACTCTGCTTTCATTTCTGATTTTATTTATTTGGGTCCTCTCTCATTTCCTTGATGAGTTAGATTTAAGGTTTGTCAACTTCTAATACTATGTTGAACAGAAGTGCTGAAAGGAAACACCCTAGCCTTGTTCCTGATGTTAGAGGACAAAATTTTAGTTTTTGCCCATGGAGTATGATGTTGGCTGCAGATTTCTCATATATGGCCTTTATTATGTGGAGGTATGCTCCCTCTACTCCCACTATGCTAAGTGTTTTTATCATAAATGAGTGTTGTACTGTATCAAATGCTTTTTCTGCATATATTGATATGATCATGTGTTTTTTCTTTCATTTTGTTTGTGATGTATTATGTTTATTGATTTATAAATATTGTACCATCCTTGCATCCCTGGGATGAATCCCATTTGATCATAGTGTATGATCTTTTTAATGTGTTGCTGGATCTGGTTTGCCAATATTTTGTTGAGAATTTTAGAATCTATGTTCATCAGTGATATTGGCCAGTAGTTTTATTTCTTTGTTGTATCTTTATCTGGTTTTGGGATTAGGATGATGCTGGCCACATAAAAAGAGTTTGGAAGTCTTCCCACATCTTGAATTTTTTGGAATAGTTTGAGAAGAATAAGAGTTAGCTCTTCCCTTAAATGTTTGGTAACATTTGCCTATGAGGCCATCTGGCCCAGGGTTTTTGTGTGCCGGGAGTTTTTTGATTACTGCTTTAATTTCATTAGCCATTATTGGTCCATTCAATCTTTCTGCTTCTACTTCATTCAGTTTTGGAAGATTATGTGTTTCTAGAAATTTCTCCATAGTATTGGAAATTCTAGCATAGTGAACAGACAAGGAAAAGAAATAAAAGGTGTCCAAATTGGAAAGGAAGAAGAAAATAGTCATTGTTTACAGATGACATGAGAGTGTACATGTCAAATCCTATGAGCTCCACCAAAAAAACTACTTAACCCAATAACTGAATTTGTCAAAATAGTGGGTTACAAAGTCAGTATTCAGAAATTGAAGGCATTTTTGTACACCAACAATGCAATATCAGAAACAGAAACTAGGGAAAAAAATCCCATTTGCTATAGCAACAAGAAAAATAAAATACTAGGAATAAACTTAACCAAAGTGGTAAAAGACCTGTACTCATAAAACTGGAGCATTGAAGAAAGAAATTAAGGAAAACACAAATAAATGGAAGCATGTACCGTGTTCATGGATTGGAAGAATTAACACCATTAAAAGGTCTGTACTAACCAAAGCAATTTATAGATTCAATGCAATCCTTATTAAAATACCAAGGATATATTTCACAGGTATAGAACTAATATTTCAAAAGTGTATATGAAACCTTAAAGAACCCCAAATAGCCTCATCAATTTTGAGAAAGAAGAACAAAGTACAAGGGACACAATGCCTGACAAACTATATTACAAGGCCACTGGAATCAAAACAGTCTGGTACTGATATAAGAACAGACACATAGATCAATGAAACAGAATTCAGAGCCCAAAAATGCACCCATGTGTCTATTGTCAATTAATGTTTGACAAAGGGGGCAGTAGCATAAAATGGAGTAAAAATAGCCTCTGCAAAATGGTGTTGGGAGATCTCGACAGGTACATGCAAAAAAAAAAAAAAAGAAAAGAAAAGAAAGGAACTGGGCCATCAACCTATACCATACACCAAAATAAACTCAAGATAGAGAAGACTAAAATATAAGTTGTGACATCATAGAAGTCCTAGAGAAAATAATAGGCAGAAAAATTTCAGATATCCCACACAGCAATATTTTCACTGATATATCTTCTATGGCAAGGTATATAAAGGAAAGAATAAAAATATAGGACTGCATCAAATTAAAAAGCTTCTAAATGGCTAAAGAAAACAGCAAAATAAAAAGAGAATTGTCTGTGTGAAAATATATTTGCCAATGATACTGTGGGCAAAGGTTTGATCTCCAAAACATGTAAAGAACTCACACAACTCAATACCAGGAAGACAATCCAGTTAAAAAATGGACAAAGGGCCTGAACAGACACTTCTCCAAGGAGGACATACAGAAGACCCAGAGACATATGAAAGGATGCTCAGCATCACTAGCCATCAGAGAGATGCAAATTAAAACCATAGTGAGATACCACTTTACGTGGATCAGAATGGCCAGACAAATCAACTGGTCATAAACAAATCAACAAACAAGTGCTGGTGAGGATGTGAAGAAAAGGGAACCCTCGTGCACTGTTGGTGGGAATGCAGATTGGTGCAGCCACTGTGGAAAACAGTATGGAATTTCCTCAAAATAAGAAAAAGGGAACTGCGTTTTGACCTGGTAATTCCACTGCTAGGATTATACCCTAAGAATCCTGAAACACCAATTCAAAAGAACCTATGCACCCCAATGTGCATAGCAGTGTTATTAACAATCGCCAAGTGCTGGAAACAGACTAAGTAACCATCAGTAAATGAGTGGATCAAAAAACTGTGCTACATTTACACAATGGAATTCTATGCAGCAAAAAAAAAAAGGAACCCTACCCTTCAGGAGAACATGGATGGAACTGGTGAGTATTATGCTGAGTGAAATAAGCCAGGCGGTGAAAGACAAATACCATATGATCTCCCTTGTAATTGGAACCTAATCAGCAAAACAAACAAGCGAGCTAAATAGAACCAGAGGCATGGAGATAAAGAACAAACTGACAGTAACCAGAGGGGAGGTGGGAGGGGGATAACAGGAGAAAGAAGGGGAGGGGTGAAGTGGAGGAACACATGTATCAGACCCACGGACAAAGACAATGGGCAGGGAGAATCAAATGTGGGAGGAGGAGGTGGGAGGGGAGAGTAATGGGGGAAAAACACAGACAACTGTAACTGAACAATAAATAATAAATACATAAAAGAAATCTCTAAAATAAAAACAAAACGCAACAAAAAATATAATCTCAAATTAAGAAATTTAACAAGCAGAATCCTTTACTAGGCTGATCATCTAACTTCAAGAATCTGCAGAAACCGAAAGGTAGGGACATTGAGTTCTCATGAAATAACAAAGAATTTGTCTTAAAATTTGCATGCATTGAACCCAAAGCTTCATGGTTTTCTCTAGCTCTGTAACAACTTACTACTATCTACATATTTGAGCATAATTAGAGGCTAAAGGCCTATGTCTATGTAAATGCAGTAAGTAAAGGTGTTTTAAACTCCTGAGGCAGAATCATAAAAAGAAGAAAATATGTTTTCTCTGGATAAACAGACTTGGACTCCATGGTGAGGAAGGGTTCCCGTTCATCCACCGAGGAGACACAAAACTTCTAGTCTGTTTATCATTCAGATATATTTACTGACCAAGTTTGGATGAGTCAATGTTCGTGAATACTAAAAGACAGAGAGAGAGAGGCAGAATATTTAGAAAGAAAAAATAATAATTTTGACATCCAGAAATCTCTGGTTGCTTATTAAAGAAAGATGCAAATAAACCTATTGTCTTTTGTTTTGGTGACTTAGAAAATGAACATAATATGAGGCTTCTTATGTGATTCCCTTATTGGCAAATTTCAAAACACGCATTTGGCATAACAGTATCTGTGCTGTCAATAAGTTTTCTTCTGTTTGCTGGAGACCACTCTCTTCAGTTACATCTTAGCTACAAAAAACAGAAAGTGGATTGACTGCCAATATATCTAGATTTTAATAAACAACTCTATCTCTCACCTTCCAGTGTGATCGAAACTAAGTTGTTTTTCATCAAGTTAAAACTTAGCAAATTCAATTTGCCAACTCTTTGCAGTTTGTTCTCATTTTAGACAGATGATCTTGTAGAGTGGAACGTGTCACAATCACACACTAGGCTTTAAATATTTAATCCTGGGAGATTTTTCATCAGCCAAGTACAGAATGAACACTGGTTCTCACGGGTAGAAAATACTGTCAAAAAATAGCAGTTTACCTTTGTCATTTCTAAGATTCGAGTCCGCATTGCAATGTGCATAAAACTGCCCGCATATGAATCCATATGCATCTGTGTGATAGCCAGGAAGGAGAAACAGAGTTTTAAAGCACATCATTG
>VMDR010029353.1:0-12780 GCA_007922815.1 Macrotus californicus | reverse complement strand
AATAGAATTACAGAAATGGAGATCACACAGAGGGTTATCATCAGGGGGGTGGGTGGGGAGAGAGGGGGAAAAGGTACAAGGAATAAGAAGCATAAATGGTAGGTAGAAGATAGACAGGGGGAGGTTAAGAATAGTATAGGAAATGTAGAAGCCAAAGAACTCATATATATGACCCATGGACATGAACTAAGGAGGGGGAATGTGGGGGGAAGGGGTGTGCGGGGAGGGGGGTGGGGGGAGGAGATGGGACAACTGTAATAGTATAATCAATAAAATATATTAAAAAAAATAAAAACTGAGTTGAGAGAGGAGCAGAGGATGGTGACAAGGAGGAGAGGATGTGAGCCAGACATGCAGAGAGTGAACCTCATAGTGGAGTCGTGACAATCATCTTTAGCGTGCACCAAGTTAGTGTAAACTGAGTGTTTTGGGCACTTGGCATAAATTATTTCACTTCATCCCAATGAGGCAATGTCATTATTATCTGCATTTTACAGACAGGGAACCTGAGCAAAAAGAGGCTAAGTAATTTGCCCAAGATACCAAGACAATAGGGACTTGAACCACAGCAGTCTGGAATTCAAACTGGTGGGCACTGCCCTGGCCAGTGTGGCTCAGCTGGTTGGAACATTGTCTTGTAAACTGAAACGTCATGGATTCAATTCCCAGTCAAAGCACATGCCTAGGTTGTGAGTTTGGCCCTAGGTTGGGGCACATACGGAAAGCAACAGATCAATGTTTCTTTCACTTTTATTTTCTCTTTTTCTCTCCCTTCCTCTTTCTCTGGAATTTAAAAACAGAAATAAAACTGGTGGGCAGCTGACTAGAAGCTGCAATGGGCAATGGGAGGAGGGCTGTGGTATGGGAGATTGCCCAGCTTCTATTCCAAAGGGCTACTTCAGAGAAGGAATCACGTCTACTTCTCTACTGGGTCTTGGAGGAAGAGTCCAGCTCTGCTAGGGCAAGGAGGTAGTATGACTATCTGTGAGGAGGATAGAACAACAGGGTTGCCATTCAAAGGGATCCAGGGAACTCAGTGGAAGGTGTGTGAGGAGAACTCAGTCAGGGACAGGAAATGAGTCTATGTATGGCTATAGACTGATTGTTTTCAGTACTCTGTTTTTGTTTTTTTTTCTTCTGTCAGCAACAGGTACACAGAGGGCCTATGGCCCTTTCCAACAACAGTTAACAAAACTTGTGACTTTCAGCATGGGTAGATACACTTTGCCTCCTCACACAACCAGAAGGACAACAACCAATTTTAAAATAAAAAGCAACCAAAACTGCCAAAGAATCAAACTGTGTGGAAGTCTGACAACTAAGAAGTTAAAGGAGAAACATTCATCCAGACTGGTAGGAGGGGTGGCGATGGGCAGCCAGGGTGGAAAGGATGCGTGGCAAGGCAGTGGCTGGTGGACTGGGTGGGTGAGGCAGTGTGGTGGTAGCTGGAGGACTGGGTGGTCCCACATTTGCATGCACATGAACTGGGAGGAACAACTGGAGAATGAGACAGACAGACTGCACAACCCAGGGTTCCAGCACAGGAAAATAAATCCTTAAAACCTCTGGCTATAAAAATCTGTGGGGGTTGTGGCAGTGGGAGAAACTCCCAGTCTTATAGGAGAGTCTGCTGGAGGGACTTATGGGGTCCTAGAATGTACACAAACCCATCCATCTGGAATCAGCACCAGGAGAGCCCAATTCGCTTGTGGGTAGCAGAGAAAGTGACTGAGATTGAGGTGAGGGCTGAGCAAGCGGCATTGTTCCCTGTTTGACCCCTTCCCCACATACAGCGCCACAATGCAGAGACGTGGGTTGCCCTGCCCTGGTGAATACCTAAGGCCCTGCCCCTTACTATGTAACAGGTGTGCCGAGACAAAGAAATATGGCCAAAGAAAGAACAGATAAAAACGCCAGAAAAAGAACTAAGTGACAAGGAGATAGCCAACCTATCAGATACAGAGTTCAAAACACTGGTAATCAGGATGCTCACAAGTTATTGAGTATGGCCACAAAATAAAGGAAGAAATGAAGTCTATACAAAGTGAAATAAAAAAAATATACAGGAAACTAACAGTGAAGGGAAGGAAACTGGGACTCAAATCAACAATTTGGAACGAGAAGGAAGAAATAAACATTCAACCAGAACAGAATGAAGAACCAAGAACTCAAAAAAATGAGGAGAGGCTTAGGAACTTCTGGGACAACTTTAAATGTTCCAACATCTGAATCATAGGAGTGCCAGAAGGAGAAGAGGAAGAGCAAGAAACTGAAAATTTACTTGAAAAAATAATGAAGGAAAACTTCCCCAATCTGGCAATAGAGATAGACATGCAAGTCCAGGAAGCTCAAAGAGTCCCAAAGTCACTGGACCCAAGGAGGAACACATCAGGACACATCATAATTAAGTTATCCAAGATTAAAGATAAAGAGAGAATCTTAAAAGCAGCAAGAGAAAAGGAGACAGTTACCTACAAAGGAGTTCCCATAAGACCATCAGCTGATTTCTCAAAGGAAACCTTACAGGCAAGAAGAGGCTGGGAAGAAGTATTCAAAATCATGAAAGGCAAGCACTTACATCCAAGATTATTCTATCCAGCGAAGTTCTCATTTAGAATGGAAGGACAGGTAAAGTGCTTCCCAAATAAGGTCAAGTTAAAGGAGTTCATCATCTCCAAGCCCTTATTATATGAAATGTTAAAGGAACTTGTCTAAGACAAAGAAGATCAAAACTCTGAACATTAAAATGACAACAAAAAAATATCAACAACGAACTTAAAAAAACAAAAGCAAAAACAAAACAAACTAAGCAAACAACCAGAACAGGAACAGAATCGCACAAGTTGAGATCACATGGAGGGTGATGAGCAGGGAGAGGTGGGGGGGAGAGCGGGGGAAAAGGCACAGGGAATAAGAAGTATAAATGGTAGATACAAAATAGACATGGGGAGGTTAAGAATAGTATAGAAAATGGAGAAGCCAAAGAACTTATATGTATGACTCATGATTATGAACTAAAGGAGAGAATTTTTGGAGGGACGGAGTGTGCAGGATGGAGGATAAACGGGAGAAAAAAATGGAACAACTGTAACAGCATAATCAATAAAATATATTTTAAAAAAAGCTTGCACCTGACATTGATAATAGGTGCTTTTCCAAATATTAACAGCAACTATCAGTGGAGATACAGAAATCTGATTATCAAAAGTTATTATTAATAAAGATTATCAAATTGGCAAAAAGAAATGAACTTTGCTGAAGAAAAATAAGCAAATCCTTACGAAAAGCAAGCACAACTGTTACTGCTATCACTGCTTAGCACCACAGTACTCCTCTGTAGTACCAGCATCTCTATCCCTGACTCAGTGCTCAGTTTTTACCTTGTAGTAGTGAATCATGCTTGATTGAAATGGGAACTGCACTGTCTAAGGTGGTAACCACCTGCCACCTGTGGCTGTGAGTGCTTGAGTGTAGCTAGTCTGCATTTGAGATGTGCTGTGAGTATAAAATATACACCAGATTTTGAAGACTTGGTTTGAAAAAGAATGTGAAGTATCTCATTAATATTTTCATGTTGATTGCATGTTGAAATAATATCTTTTTTTAATTAATTTATTTTTAAAGAGAGGGTAGGGGAGAGAGAAAGAGAGGGAGAGAAACATCAATGTGTGGTTGCCTCTTGCGTGTCCCCAAAGGGGACCTGGCCTGCAACCCAGGCAGGTGCCCTGACTGGGAATTGAACCGGTGACCCTTAGCTTTGCAGGCCCAAGCTCAATCCACTGAGCTACACCAGCCAGGGCGAAATAATATCTTATTTAAATAAAATATATTATTAAAATTAATTTCACCTGCTGCTTTTTACCTCTTTTAACATGGCTACTAGAAAATTTAAAATTACACATGTAGCTCTCAGATGAGGCCCACATTCTGTGTCTATTGAGCAGCGCTGGTCTCAGCTCTCCCATCCCTAAGGGCCAGGGCCTCCTGAGATCTCCACACAGAGTCAGGCTTCGGAGGGTTTTGACCTCTGGGAAAAAGGAAAACTGAAAAGACGGTCCTTTAAAATTCTATATCGTTCTATCATTGGCATTTACATTCTCTGTACTCCATGTGTTCTAACTGCAAATGTGAAAGAGGAAAGTCTGTCATTGTGGGAAACAGAGCCATGCCACCTAATTATTTTTGCTTAGGCCTCCTTCGAAGTATGTTAGAGATTTAGACCCTGATTCTCCTACTCTCAGGTCAGTGCTTCTTTTCACTGTATCAACCATCTCAATTTGTTTCCAGACAGTCTTTTTTTAGTCCATATCTTACTCTGTTGCCTTAAAAATATATGTATTTTTAAGCTTAGTGTTGTATTCTGAGATGGAAGCTAAATGTTTTGTCTTCTGAGATCGCCAGGCCATTCTGGGCACTGTGCTAATCATCGTGGGGAGTTGGACCCTCAGATCCTACTTCAGAAGCTGGGTTTTAGATGAGGAGAGGTCGCTCCTGCCTCTTTGAGCTGCAATCTACCTGGGAGTAGTATGGGAGTGACTGCAGATGCTTCTGGAGGACAGGCATCGAAGATAGCCTCTGCTATGGAAGGAATCTAGAGTGGCCAGGAGCCAGCCCTGGAAAGAAGCCCATATGAACAAGAATACATTGTGTTTTATAAACCAAAAAATAGTTTTATCTATTGCATGCTAGGCTTTTTTGGTTTTCATTATCCTCCAGCCCTTAACAAAAAGGTGGGGGCCAGGGAGGAAGAAAGAGTGCTGTGGGATATTAAGAGATGGGTTAAGACGACAAGAGGGTATCATCCTCACTAAATTTGGCAGCCTGGAAGTTTTGAGTGTGTGGGGCGCTGAGGGTCCTTGGCAATTGGTTAGTTTAACAGCAGGGTGCTTTGGCCTGGACCCCAAAAGTCATATGATAGTTTTTTTCCTTTTGGACTTGTTTCTCCAGGAAGGTATCCCCAAATGCCCTTCCTTGGGGAGGGGTGGGGCAGAGGCTGCAGCAGCAGCAGCAGCAGAATAGAACCTGAGTTCTAACATTTCAGTAAGTGGTCATTTACTTAATCCCTCTTTTTTCAGTCAAGTACCTCACACCCTCCCTTCCCTTATCATCCCTCCCTGCCCCTCCAAAGCTAGGTCCTCAGATATGTAGCCCTATACTTTAGAGTTTCTCCAGAGTAATCCAGAGTCTCCCGACCAGCTACTGCCTGTGTTGCTTTCCTAGGAAAAAGGGCAAAAAGTGGGGACTCCTCCCCATCAAGAAATTCTCTCTCTCCTGACACAGGTGGAAAGGTGGAGTTTAACTACAATCCAAAGACGCAACAAGAACTGGTGAATGGTGACCAAACACTTGCCGTTTTCCAGGAAGAAGCAGTTGGCTTAAATTGTGAACATTCTGCGTCAAACACTGTGCTGAGTACTTATTGGTTATGTCATCAAATCCTCACTACAATCCTGCAAGAAACTTTTATTCTACAGGTGAAGAAATTGAGGCTTGGAGTTGCCAAGCAACCCAGCTTTGGCAGAGCTGGAATGAAGCCAAGGTGGTCTGATCATCAGTCTATTAGCCAGTAGGCTGCCTGCTTTTATTTGCAGAACAAATGACAAATTAGTAATGGCAGCTGACAGTGTGGGCACAGGAAGGACAGCATGTAGGTGTTTGGCAATGGCAAGATGCCCAGCTGTCTGGCTTGGTTGAGGTGTGGCTTTCTCTGGAGGCTCTCATGACCTAGATGAGTGGCCTAGGTGACCCGGGAATGTCTGGATAGCTCTTTGTTTTGGGATCAGCTTGCACTCCTGGGGCAGAGGCCAGTGAACCTGCACCCGGTTTGGTCTTTCTCCTGTGAGAAAACAATTACAGCTGATAAAGCAGTGTCACGTTCTGTAGCCTCACCTTGGAGAGACATCTCTGTTAAGACTCTGTAAGGTGCTGAAATAATCTCCCAGGTCTCTTTTATTTATATTGAGATTTTTAAAAAAAGTATAATATGAGAAACCTGTACCTTGTGCTTAATTTAGCTGTGAACCTAAAGTTGCTCTTTAAAAGTTTATTTAAAATATACATAATATATTTTGTGTATAATTTTAAAGGACACATATGGAGTAAGTAAGCTTATTCTCCTTTGAGGTCTGTTCCATCTGACTTTTCAAAAAAAATTTCTTTAAGCCCTTCCTAACAGAGTTAAGAGACTGAAGCCTAACTGGTCCACAATCCTGCACTGTGCTGCCAGCAAATTCAAACGCTCACAGCGTGCACTTGCCCGGGTCCCTCTTCCGGGCGCGTTGCTGGGCAATTGGGAAGTTTCTTTCCTAAATTTCCCCTTAATACCTGGCCCTTAGTTGGCGCTCACTGAATGAATGAAGTCGGGAGGAGGGAGCGGTATGGAGGGTGCGAGAGAGAGAGAGGTAGAGAGAGATGGCGGGCGGGAGGGAGAGAGAATTTCAATGTGGCAAAAGAGACAAAAGAGAGGAGAGGAGGCGAGCGGCTGTCAGGGAGGGCAGGGATGTCAGGAGGCCAGGAGAGGGCACAGGGGCACAGGGCCGGCGCTTACCCCAGGAAGGTGAGGAACCGCGGGTCCGTGGCCAGGTTGGCGTCGATGGTGAAAGACAGGAAGGCGGGGCTCACCAGGTGCACCGGCTGCTCAGTGGAAAAGTCCAGCTCCACCACGTCCTCGGTTTGCGCGGGTGCAGCTAGGACGCCGGGGGAGGAGGCGCCGAGCGGCCCTAGGAGCAGCAGCAGCAGCGGCCCCAACTTCAAGCGCAGCAGCATCTCGGGCTCACCTGGCTGTCCCACCAGCAAGCGGCGCAGCAAGAGTGGAGACCTGGCGCACTTCCTCCAGCCACGCCACAGCGCCCCTTTCTCTTTTCCTCCACCAGCTCACTCCGCCTCACCCCACCCACTGCACCCAGCAACCCTCCCCCTCTTGCTCCGAATCCCTCCCACTGCTCCGCCTCTCCCTGTCCACCTCGCTCTCTCACTCCCACTGCCTTGCACGCGTTCCTTCCCCTCAGTGGTGGTGAAGTCCACCTTCGAAATCACCCATCCCCATTTGGCATGGCCACCATCCAAACACCCAGGAGGCCTGGGGAGGAAGCTCCCTGGGAGGAGCGCTGGGCATCCAGGGCTGGCTTCTGCGTGCGCTCTGCTGCCAACACCAGTGTTCCCCTCTTCCACGACCCATCCAGGTGACGCCAGGTCTTCCGACCTTTAACTGAAACCTCCAGTTGAGTATTCATCGCTTTCCCTTTCACCTTGTTTATAAAACTTTGTTACTTGAGCCTGCCAAATTCTGATTAACCCGCATGTGCTCTGTCCAGAGAGCTGTTTCCCAGGTATCTTGATTTTGCCTGAAAAATCTGACCCGGGCATCGGCTAACCTACAGCTAGAAAGAGCACTTCCAAAACTTCCTTATCCACTTTTCACGGAAACCTAGTTAGCACAGCCTTGAAGCATTAAGTACTCTAACATCTGAAACTCAGCACACGAAGCCTCCTACAAGTGTGGGGTAGTGACTGTCCCTTGAATTTGTAACCTTTCCCCAAATTCCCCTCTGCACATTTATCTTCAGCTGTTGGCCATACTTTTTTTCAGTTTTCTTTTGAGGCCTACAATGATGCATAATTATAACAACCACCATGGCTTAGGATTTACTACATTCCTGATACTACAAGAGGTGTTTTACCTGTGTTCTCTCTCATCACCCATAACTCTGCCAGGTGCACATTATCCTAATTTTACACATGAGGACCCAAGCTCTGAGACACTAACATGTCCGTGTGTCAGAACTGGGGTGTGAAGGTAGTTGCACAACCCCAAGCAGATGGCAGCCTGTTTCAGCTGAAATGTAACTTCCTCCAAGAAACTGCCTGAACCTCCAGGCAGCTGACATCCCCTATGACACATTCTCATAGCATCCTGAATTTGCTAGAACTTACCACGTTTGCTAGTGTTGTGAATATTGCTCCACGTTGGCCTCATCTGCTAGATTATAAACTTTGCAAAAGCAGAGATGAGGTGTGTCTTATCTACTGCACTCATGAAAGCTCATGGAACCATACTTGGCACTTAGTAGGCATCCAATAAATACATGTTGAGTAAGCACATTACACCAAAACCCTTAGAATTCTCCACTTAGATTGCATCACTACTAAAGCAATAAATAAAAATGAATTGTTTTGAAATTTGTGTCTAATAGATCTAATTTACATAGATCTATTCTTAAGCAACTTAAAAGTTAAATATATAGTTAACTGAGGAAGGTTAGTTCGTAGATTTTGTGTATATGTATCGTTTACTATTTTGCAACTGGAATCAGGTTCATGTCCTACAATTATACATAAGAAAAAATTCATATGTAAACCCCGAGCTACCAAAAGGTCATGTCAACACATGTGGAGGCAGTAAAGCAGATCCCTGGGCTCTTTCTCTGACTTTGTCATGACATTGATCCTACATCTGACCCCTGCTCCTGTCGTCATAGGGCAGAAGTCACACCAATTTCTTTACAATATGTGGGTAATTTGAAAGTTTACCCATTGTGAGTTTTCTAAACAGTAAGTTTTCATGATATTCTGAGATGTGGGTCAGGGCAGGTCGTGTGTAACTTACCAATATAGAAACTGGGAAAACATAAATGAGGAAGTGAAGAAAAGTGACTTGCACATAGGGTGATCTGTTGGTTGAAATCAGATGATGTTATAATTAGGCACCTATTTTTAAGTGACATGAAAAGTAAATATGTGCAGGGTGCTGAAAAAGAGAAAGTTAGCATATATTGAGTGCAAGTTGCTCTCCAAAGTGCTTTCACATATTACTCATCTAGTCATTCAACTATTTATTGGGTCCTTACTGTGTGCCAAGCACTGAACTAGGCAGCAGTAAACAGCAAGCAGGAATGGTCCCTGGACTCTGGAGCTTCCAGTCTTACTGGGGAGACAGACAAATATATATATGTATATTTTTCACACAAAAGTAAAATTCCAAGTGTGGTAGGTGCTCCAAAGATGATCATAGCTCTTTGCACATGTATGTGGAGGATTTGAATGTGGAACAAGAGTTGTTCTTGTGGAGGTTTTGCTTAAGATCTGAAAGGTGAGTAAACAACTGAGTGGGAGGGAATCATTACAGGCTGAGGAGATGGTATGTGCAAAGGTGAGGGAGTTTGGGAAGTAAGAGGACTGAGAGAAGGCTGGGGCAGCTGGGTAAGAGAGAGTGAGGGGCAGCTAGGGACATAGAAACTGACACTGCAGGGTCTGGAGGTATCCTTGAAGAAACTGGAAGCCATTGAAAGGGGTTGAAGGCTGGAGTGGAGGATGTGATATGATCAGATTTATATTTTAAAAAGGCAAACTATAGATGTCTATTTCCACTCTTGTGTAGATGCCCCTTTATAGAACAAGGGTGTGCATTTCTCTATAGGTGTAAACAAATTTTGGTATTTTCTTCTATTAAGATTATATCTATATTTACCCTATAAATATGTATTTCTCTGTGTCTGTAGTAAAGTGGACACTTGGAGACAGTAAATAAGCCAGAGATCATCAGAGAAATCAAATCAGGAAGTGTCCCTAGAATAAGACTCATAAATCTCGGGGGTTACATATAGTAGTCATTACTATGTAAGCCAGCAATTTTCAACCAGTGTGCCACAAAAATGTTTAAAACATGCAATACCTGACTATTTGGTCAGGGGCACTGACCTCTTTTCCCTTAGATTGTCAAATAAAAAATGACAACAGTCAATATAATGACGGCATCCAGTATGAATGAATCAAAATTATATCTATTTTTTGTCAGATTGGCAAAAAACATAATATATTTTTTGGTGTGCTGCAGAACTTTAGTAATTAGTTTATGTGTGCCATGAGATGAAAAAGGTTGAAAATTGCTTGTATAAGCTAAAGAAGTAGACCCTAATGATTTATACTTATGCTAAAAATCATGCTAAAGTTAAGTGGGACATTTTATTGTTACCCCCAGGGTTTATAAACACTATAAACAATCCAAACATGGGATAGAAAAGAGAGAGTTGCAGAAAATGCATTGGACATAGGGAACTCTGGGGGAGAGAGGAGGTGTCCTATCTTAACATTAGATGTAGGCTATATTCTACCATGATATGACTTTTGGCCAGGTGCAGTTAGTTTTGAGCTCTTTCAACCAATAAATGCTATGGAAGTGTTCCAGTCAAGGGAGAGGTGTAGTACCCGAATCCTCTCACAACCACATCAAAATTACAACTAAACTACAGAAAAAACATGATTCAGAATAGCATGAAATCTAACTGAACAGAAGTCCTATAACTAAGGCTATAAAGAAGAAGCCAACCCTGGCCTGGTGGCTCAGTTGGTTGGAGCATTGTCCCATACCCCAAAAGGGTGCAGGTTCAATCCCCAGTCAGGGCAAATACCTAGGTTGCATGTCTGATCCTTAGTCTGGGCGCATATGGGAGGCAACCAATTGATGTTTCTCTCTCAAATCAATAAACATATCCTCAGGTAAGGATTGAAAAATAAATAAATTAAGAAGAAGCCACATAGAGACTGGTAAGAGTGGTGGAGATGCAGAATGGGCTGGTCCTATACCCACATGTTGCATATGAAAATCACAAGGAATATCTTGGAGATGGAGGTCTACCCTGAGAGTAAGGGGTCTCAGCCCCACACTGGCCCCCATAGCCCAGGGTTCCAGTGCCAGGAAGAGAAGTCCCTTTAACTTCTGGCTATAAAAAACAACAGGAATTGTGGCTGAGTGATACAGAGGGCTTCTGGAGTCTCAGGCATTCCTCTTAAAGGGCCCATGCACAGACTTACTTGGACTCCCTCCCTCTGATGTCCAGTGCTGGGGCAGCAGCTCAAAAGTCACCAGGAACATATGGGGAGGAACAGGATTGTCTGGCTCCAGTGTGATGGCTGGAGAGGGAGCTTTCTCCCAGACAGAAGTGCTAGAAGAGGTCATTGTTCCTGTGATGAACCCTTCCCCCACAGAGCCAGGGCCATATCTGAGCCTCCATCACCTGGCTAACACTATTCACCCCACCATAGTGATTCCCAGATACCCTGCACCACCCAAATTTGGGGCCCACCCTATTGGTTTCCAGTGGCTTTTCCATACAAACAGCCTGTTTTGGCTCATGCTCAGACTTTTCAAAAAACTCTGAAACAAGCTGCATTTGGCCTTGGTGTGATCTGTACCTCTTGCTAAGTGGCCCACAGCTTGGCCTTTCCAGGGCACCTTCAAACCCAGCACAAGTAGCAGCCATCTGCAGATCACTTTGTACAACACTCTGGGTAGGGCACTGGGAATGGCAGAGCTTGGCCTGTACCTCCTGGTGCACCCTGTTGACAACTTCAGACCATATTGAAGCACCACTCAACCATGTCCACAAGCAACATACTCAAAGGGTGAAGTCAGCAGTCATCAAGGCCCTGCTGAAGTAAGTCCTGATCTGTGGGGTCAGCCCCTGTACAGTTGATCCTTCACAGTGGTCACAGCCAGTCTTTGAAGCTGATCATCCTGGGGTAAATCCTTCCTATTGAAGTGCCAGCAGTAATCAAGGCTCAACTACAAGAATGTGCACATAGCCCACACAAGGAGCACACTTGGAATGCCCAGCTCAGGTGAATGAGGAGGCTGTGCCACTGGACCCTACAGGACACCTACTACATAAAGCCACTCTACCAAGCCTGAGAGGTGTAACAGCTTTACCTAATACATAGAAACAAACACAGAGAGGCTGCTAAAATGGGGAGACAAAGAAACATGTCCCAAAGGAAAGAACAGAAAAAAACTAAACAAAATAGAGACAAACAATCTACCAGATGCAGAGTTCAAAACACTGGTTATAAGGATGCTCAGTGAACTAAAGGGAAGAGTAGATGAACTCAGTGAGAACTTGAACAAAGAGATAGAAAACAAAAGTGGAGATAGAAAGCATAAAAAAGAATCAGTCAAAAATGAAGAATTCAGTAACTGAAATAAAGAATACATTACAGGGAATCAACAGTTGAGTAGATGAAGCAGAAGATCAAATCAGAGATTTGGAAGATAAGAAAGCACAAAACACCCAGTAAGAACATCAAAAAGAAAAAGGAATTAAAAAAATGAAGATAGTGTAAGGAGCCTCTGGCACAACTTCAAGCATACCAACATTTGCGTCATGGGGGTGCTGGAAGAAGAGAGTAAGGAATTGAAAACATATGAATTGATGGAAAAATTCCCTAACCTGGTGAAGGAAAGAGACATACAAGTCCAGGAAGTGTAAAGAGTTCTAAAGAAGATGAACCCAAAGAGGCCCACTCCAAGACACATCATAATTAAAATGCCAAAGGTTAAAGACAAAGAGAGAATCTTAAAAGTAGCAAGAGAAAAGCAGTTATCTACAAAGGAGCTCCCATAAGACTGTCAGTTGATTTCTCAACAGAAACTTTGTAGGCCAGGAGAGATTGACATTAAATATTCAAAATGATGAAAAGCAAGCATCTACAATCAAGATTATTCTCCCCAGCAAAGCTATAATTTAGAATTGAATGACAGAATAAAGAGCTTCCCAGACAAGGAAAAGCTAAAGGAATTCATCACCACCAAATCAGTATCACAGGAAATGATAAATGATCTTCTTTAAGGAGAAGAAAAATGATAAAAATATGAATAATACAATGGCAATAGATACATATGTATTAACAATTACTTTAAATGCAAATGAATTAAATGCTATCAAAATACATATGGAGGCTGAATGGATAACAAAGCAAGATCCTTACATATGCTGTCAACAAGAGATT
>VMDR010029352.1:0-12783 GCA_007922815.1 Macrotus californicus | reverse complement strand
AACAATTTCATTACTAAAATAAAAGCAGCTGTAAATTAAGGGAAAGATTCAGTATTCATGGATCAAAAGACCTAATTGTCTTAAGCTGGCCTACTTTCCAAAAAGATCAACATATTCAACACAGTCTCAATTAAAAACCAAACAATTTTTGTTTTGCAAAAATTGACTGGCTGATTCTAAAATTCATATGAAAATACAGAAGAGTCAAAACAATGTTTAAAAAAGAAAAAGTGAAGGATTTCTGATTTCTTACTATATAGCTACAGAGTTGAAGACAGTGTGTACTGGCATGAAGATGAATGTAAAGATACCTATAGAAATAAAAATATGTCCTCACACACACACAATAAAAATCAAAATAAAAAAGGATACAAACATTCATGGCAGGATTATTAATTATATGCAAAAAGTCTAATAAAATACCTATCATCAACTGATAAATGATAGGTGGTTAATTATTAAATATTATTTTTTAAAAAGGAGTTAATTACTGTCACATGCTATGACATGGATAAAACTTGAAAACATTATGCTAAGTGAAGGGATCCAGCCATAAGAAGCAAATGGATGGTTAAAAACATTTTGGAAAGTAGTCCATGGACAGGGTGCTACAGGGCAGTAGGGTAGAAAGAACAGAATCAATCCAATTAGATCCTGTTGACCAGTTGGTTCTAAATAGTTGTTAATCATAGGTGTTACTTTGTTTAACTTCTCCAGAAAAAGTGGGAAAATATTAATAACACCATAGTTTTGCAATGAGTACTGAATGAAAAAATATATGTATAGCAGGTACTCTACAGTGCATGGTACTTAATAGGCTGATAATTTATGACTTTTTGTGTCTGTTTTGTGAAAAAAAAATACCTTGAAATTTAAGAATAGAAGTATAAATATAAGGGCTTGAGGTCCAGCCAGAGAATTACAGGGGAGAGTTAGAGCCTAGTTCCGAGATTAGATAAGAAAACAGAAACACAGTCCTCAGGAGACAAGCTGGGTTAATGCCTTTGGAGCCACGGACAGCAAGACTGCCTTTGTAGGGCCTGGTCTTCTGAGACAAGAGCTCCTCTCAGGTGTCATGGAAGGGTGGGAACTGGGATTTCCCTGCAGCCAGAGCTGAGCCTACAGGAGATGGTACTTTCCATTCCACACCCACCTAGAGCTGAGCTGCAAAACATGAAGCTCCTGATCATCACTGATAGACTGGCTGTGGCTTCCTGAGTCAAGAAAAAGAATGCATATGTTACCCAGAGCTTGTGACTCTAGTGACACCAGATTTGTTTCTTTCTGCTTTATTTACCTTAATATTGTACACACACAGGGATGTGGAATGAGTTCTGAGAAGAGCAACGATGATTAATGGAGTCAGCTCACTGGGTTAGGAAGAAAGATTGCAGCAACCGAAAATGGATTGTTTAGTTAAGCATCAGTTGCCTAAGGATGTAATAGTCTCCAAGTACTGGGAAAGATGAAAATAATATGCTATCTTTTACGAGCAAATTTAAAACTACTAGCTCATCAGTAGAACTTTGTTAAGTTATTTTTCTCAGTGGTGAGAATAACTTTTTCACAATTTGGAACATTCTCCTTCATTTGATCCCTCTTATGACCAATTAGACTCATATAATGAGCCAGGATTAATGATGGGCTTGTAAATGAGAGAAAGGTTTATCTAACTTTAATAAAGATTGAATCTTACACTATTGACTGTTTATCCACCCCACACACCAAACACATCTTCAATTCTCTGACACCATCAGGATGTTCAATAATCCAATTCAGTTCTGAGACTATCCACATGAATTTAGCATCAGATCCCGCAGGTTAAAAGGGCCCCGTTCCTCAACACTGCTTCTACTTCAAACGCCAGTTGTCAGCCCCAAACCATGTGTACTTCTGACCAACCAGCTATAAATCAGGAGATTCCCACAATTCCCTCCTCAAATTTGAAGTTTGTGAGAACAGCTCACAGGACTTAAGAAAAGAGTTTACTTATAGTTTCTGGTTTATTATATAGGAAATGGAAAAGCCAAAGAACTTATAAGAATGAACCATGGACATGAATTAAGGTGGGGGGATAATGGTGAGAGGGGTATACAGGGCAGAGGGGAATAAAGGGAAGAAAAAATGGGACAACTATAATAGCATAATCAATAAAATGCATTTAAAAAGGGATACAACTCAGAAACAGCCCAAAATGCAAGAGATGCATAGATCTAGGGAAAGGGTGGTTGAGGTGAGGATCCTCCATACTGTCCCTGGGAATGGTATCATCCCAGCACCTTCAGGTGTTCCTCAGCCTAAAAGCTTTCCAAACCCTGTCTTTTAGGGATTTTTATGGAGATTTCATTGGTTACTGGTGATTAACTCAATCTCCAGTCCCTCTCTTCTTTCAAAGATTGGAGAGTAGAACTGATATTTCAAAACTTCCAACCAAGAAGTGGTCTTTCAGGTGGCCAGCCCCCATCCTGAAGCTAGAGATATCTAGGGGCCCAAGAGCCACCTCATTGGAACAAAATACTCTCTTATTACTTCAGAAATCCAAAGGATTTAGGAGCTTTGTACCAAGAACTGGGACAAGTATCTTGGGTTAGGATCTTTCTGTGGTACCACAGGTTACTCCCTGTTTTAGGTCAAGGATCCCTTATAGGAAAATGTTCCCTACAGTTAGAAGATGCTGGCACATTTCTAGAGTTCCATTCAGTCATTAACAGTTAGTCCAGTCCATCATCATATTATATGAAAATGTCTCCCAGAGCAAGGCACTCAAATTTGCAGGCTTCCATTAGATCTCATCAGGTTCCAAAAGCAGGAGAGCTCTCAGTGATATATGGCTTCACCCTTTCAGGAATCTGATATATAGCAAGTCCTTACTTACCATCCTTGATTGGTTTGGTGACTTTAAGAAAAACAAGGTAAAACAAAACACTTTTATCATAGGCTTATTAATAAAAACAAGAATTAACTTCCTAAGGCATCTCATCAATGTTATAATAAAACATTGATCAAGGACCTGCTCTAACTGAGTTTAGAGACAATATCTTTTGCTTTAAGCCAGTTTCCATGTCTTTTTTTTTTTATTTCCTTATTTCCCTTTCCCCCACTGTGCCCTTCCCCCTCCCCTCTGGCCATGGTTAGATTGTTCTTAATTTCAATGTCTCTGGTTGTATTTTGTTTTCCATGTTTTAATGTTATTAAAAACAATAATCAACCTAGTAAATTTGAAGATTTAATTGACTTTGTTAAGGGGTTCATGAATCTGGTAACATCTCATCTAGCAACTGGAAAGTCACTCTGGGTGGGTTGTACAGAATGGAAGGTTTTTGTATGAAGAAGGATGGGACAGGATGCTATTATCAAAAGAAAAAATAGGATTATTTTCAGGCCCAGGGCATCATCTCTTTTGGGGGGTGGGGTGGGCAAGGGCTGTATTGTGCAGATGGCCTCTTCTTCCTATGGGACCTAGAGAGGGCCCAGGTCACAGATTAACTCTTTAGGGTTGACCAGAGAAGTTCAGACTGACTGATTAAGATTACATTTCTGGTAAAGGTCAAAGCTGCAATAAAGAGTCAGGGGCTTTAGCACAAGTGGTGCCATTTTGGGCCTGTTTTTCTCTTTAATGGTGTAATATTGGATTTCCCTCATTCCTTTATCCTTGGGTACTATTCCTCCTCTCCATATATGCCTCAAATTTTCTGTTTCTGCAAGGGACATTAAGGTTTACCACTGTACTAGATTCTAGACAGTGATACTCATCTATCAAGAACTGTCCCTTACCCACTCCTATTCACATAGGGTGGGATTCGAGAGGTACAGAACTAGTCAGCTATTTTTACTACGAGAGGCGATACAGCTGCATTCACTGTTAACCCCAGTTTTGCCATATGGGCTATAACACATTCTGTCTTGTCAGGTTCTTAGGAATTCCGACATAAAAACACAGTTGCACATTCTTGCTTAAGAATTATCCCTGCTTCCAACACTTACCATTTCATTTCTGATTGTAATGCCACTACATCTGGTAGGAAAAAGAAAGTACAGGTGATTTGGGAAAGAGAAATAAAATCATCACACCAGCATCCTCCCTCCTTAGAAAGAATTACACAGTCATGACATCATCCTCCTTCATCTTCTGTTCCCCAGATCCATCACAAAAACAGTAATCTGTCTGTTGGGGACACTTCTTTAAACGCCCTCATATTGAATGCGAACACACAAAAAGAAGGCTTATATCTAGCCCCATTTTAGGCAATCAATATTTCCGTTGACTGTTCCAACTCTCTATCAAACTATTGCTCTACAGAAGATAACTTCATGCCCATTATTGGATACCATGTGCTATAAATAATGTTTCTTGGTCTGAAGAAATGTGGCTCAGTGGTTCAAACTGGCACAGCACCTTTTGTTCCCATTTTTTGAGAGAACTCAGTATTTGAATCTACAACCAGGTCGGCAAAGTCCAGCCCAGAGTCAGGGTCAAGTTCTATTAGGACTTATCTGTAGCCCCTTCTGGCTACTGACATCAATGTAACTTGCCATCCTTGACCCCAGACAATCTGTTGCTTAGTCATCTGCACTCCATGACCTTTTTGCTGTCACACAGAACAGGTATTGTTATTTTGTGCCTCCAAGGGTGCAAAAGGGTGAATATGTATGTGTAGATTCAGTTCATCTCTGCATTTCTGCAGCCCTCCAACCATGTCCACTTATGCCATGGACCCAGGTGGTGACCATAAATGAGCACACTATAACTGACCAAAAATCAGAGGTTCAGCTGCCTGTCACCACATAAGTCAAACTCGTGAGGCAGATGCTGTTACAAAGATCAGAGGTTTTATTCAGGTGCTGTGTGACCTGGGAGAATGACAGACTCCAGTCTCAAAGCCCATCTCCTCTTTCTGCCATGGAAAAAAGTCTAGCCATCCTCAGCAAGACCAAGACAAAGATCCATTTTAAAATACAGACCTTTGGAACCCATAGGCAGCTGCTAAGTAGTCTTAGTCCCCGTCCAGGTAGCTTAGCTTGTTCCTGGCTGCTGTTCATTTCAGGCTCCCTTCTGGAGCCTGTGTGCAGAGCCCACCCAACCATGGGCCATGTGGATGCCCAGGCCTCCTGGTCTTGTGTTCTCAACCATGAGAGTGCATGAATGCACCAGTGAGACCATCACCAGGTAGGCAAGAGAGAGAGAGGCTCCCTCTGGGATACCATGGCTGCTAAAGCCTCGTGACTCATGGAAAGAACAGGTGAGTGTACCTTTCAACTGCAGGTCACTACCAAAAGAGAGACAGAGAGTACTTCTTTGTTCCCCTGGGATTACATGAGCTTGGGTTTGGTATGGACCAGGAGCTTTCACATAATGACCAATCAACTTCCCAAACTTTCATGAACTTTAGGTGGGTTAACCTCCCAACCGCTCTCTTCTTTCCCTGGGCTAGACTGACAGGTCTCTTTGGTCCAGCACTTTCCCCTGCACCATCTTGACTTTTATGGCTCATGTGACTGCCTTCCTCTTGACCTACCCCCAATCTGGTACCAGAAGTTGGGTGAAGGGTTTTTTACTTTTTGCAATTATCTTGCTAGCTTTTCCCACACTCAGCATAAGTAGCTCTCCAGGCTGTCATTTTGACTGGTGGGGGAGCCTGCCTGGTGCTCCGACTGTTTTACGGTAACAACATCACTCATCAATTCCAATAACCTTCCCAACCTGGCAGGGAGCTCTTCTGATAGAAATCAACATACTCAATTTTAATGTACTCTTCAAATTACCATAGTGGTCTCCACAAGGTTATGTCCCATGTGGCAATCCCTTTTTGTTGGTGTTGCTTTGTTTTTTATTGTATTCTTTCCATTACCATTTAGTTCCCTCATAACCCCTCTTCCCCTGCAGTTACCACACTGTGGTCCACGTTTATGGGTCCTTTTTCCTTTTTGTTCAATCCCTCCATCCCCTACCCAGCCCCGCTGTTAGTTGTCATCCTGCTCTTTATCTATGTTTCTGTCTCTGTTTCACTTGTTATTTTAGTTTGCTCATTAGATAGGCTAGCTTGCCACTGCCCTTCTGTCTGACTACATGGCCTGCATCAACAAATTAGGAGAAACAGAAACATTGTGGCAGACAATGCTCAATTCATGTCACTGAACTAGCTTGTTTTTACCTTTTTCCATCAAAGTAGTAGCCTTCCAAACCTTGGAACTACCACCCATAAACCAAGCAACTCCTTTTCAGGTGATTGTTGTTTACAGGGCACTGTCCAAGGAATGGTAGCATCCAGCACCTCTTCATACAGTCGCCAAGCTTGTCCTAGGGGAAAAGAGGCTCCCTCTTCATAGTACATTTTCCTTGGATTCCCCTAGTATAGAGGTCTTGTAGATACAATTTTTACTTTGTTATGGAACCTTTCTGGGCACTGTCCTTTGCCTAAGAACATTTATCCAATGTTACCCAATCTGTTGTGGGCACTGCAGGTTTCAAGATTCTTTTGTGTTCTTCAATCATAGGGGCAGCTGTAACACAACTGGTAACAAGCTAATAATTGTCCCTTAAATGGACATAACCAAAGTCCCAGTGATCGTCGCTGGGAGGCACTCCCAGGCTTTTGACACAAGCCCTAATGTGCACTCCACATAGAGATGCCACACAGAGAACATGTTTAGAGCAACACTCCAGCTGTGGTCCGGTGCTTCATTCTATGCTGTTGGGGCTCAGCCGGTTTTATTGGTTTCCACTTAGCATATCACTTGAAGGGTTGATTTACCCACCTTATGCTTTATAACACTAGGTAGGGGACATGTCTCCAGCCAGACACAGTGTCTATCTTAATAATGTATTCATGAAAAAGAGATAAAACCACTTTAAATAGAGCCTGTTTAAAGAAACTATCATCTAAATTTTCACCTTAATCACATTAATCTTTACATAGCTAACTGTAGCCTCCATTGAGACTTCATCAAATGGTTCTTCATCAAAAATCAAAAAGACCCTCTGGCCATGGATAAAATAGTGAAATACCTGAACCAGTGCCAAGACAACAGAGCGGACTCCCAGAGCTTCTCTGCTCCGATTGATGGGCTCACCATCACATGCAATGACTAGTTTGTAGGACACATGGAACAGAAGTAGGCAGCACTGAGCAGTTCTCCTGCCATGATAAGATTTCTCCCAATGGGCCAATTTAAGGAATCTCTGCCCCATGCCTTCCCCCTGTATAAGGATTTCATGAGCAAATAAAATCTCACCCCATTTGATAAAAGAAAAATAAGCCAATTAAAGCCAGATAAGCTTTTAGTTTTTATATTGTTTGCATCCTCTTGCCCTCAATAAACAAATTTCTTTTTATGTTCCTATTCCCCCCAAAAAAACATTATTCCAAATAGGGTCAAATAGAATGAACTTGTTTGGGGTCTTTTGATGTTAGGAGACTGACAGGGGCCTCCTTTCCACTTGACCTTCAAAAATGATACCTGAAGACCTCTGTTTCAACACCATCAACATCCATTTTATTTATCTCATTTTTAAATAACTATCTAAAGATTTCCACATGGATAGGACAAGTTCCTTGACTTTCTCCTTAGCCTCTTGTTAATTAAATTAATGTTTTTTTCAGCTTCTCTGAGGCCCATGAGGGGAAGCTGATACAGCAAATTAAATAAGGCTTCTGAACTTTTGCTCAGTTTTATAGCAATAAGGTTACATGGGGTGCCCTTGCAAAAGGGGTCATATAAATCATAAAATTTACCAAAACATGCATACCAGGCATGTTCAGTGGATGAATAACCAGAGTATCATAAAGTCAACCCCACAGGGTTTGCATGTGAGGCATATCAGCTGCTTCATCTGGGGATTTTCCACTTGGCTTTCATAGGAGGACTTGGACAGCCCCCATCTCAGGGTAAACAGTGCCTACGGTAGTTTCTCTTTAGCACACCAGGCTCTTTTTCCTTGGGCATAACCTGCTGTGTGTCTGGATCATATGTCGTCATCTGTGATTGTTCCATAAGGAGCTGTCTGTGGGTCTTGTAGCAACCCAAAACTGCCCTTCTGTGCTGAAGCTTTTACAAAGATACTACCCCTAAATTAGTCACTCTTAATCCATTTCAGTGAAGATGATTCAGGAAGCTGGCAATACTGACCCACAAAATGAGACATCCCATGTGTACATACCCCAGATTCAGGTGATTCTTAGTTTTGCTTTTCCCCCACATTGACTACCTTCTTGGCCACCAGAGACTTTTACTTACTTTCTGTTGTCCAAAAGGAAAGCACAATTTTTCCCTCTGGGTGTCTTTGAGGTTAGTGGCTGAAAATCAGACTGCCTGAAATCTGAGCTCTGTCCAGCATCAAGGTCCAACTCAGCATCTTCTTTCATTTCAGTTTTACAAATTATTATAACCTAAGGAGTGTATGTCTGGCATGCTCTTTATTATTTTGCATTTTCATTGGTATCCAATGAGTCAAGTTCTCTGGAAGTTAGAGCTACCACTATTTCATTGGAAATAGCTCACAGAACTCAGGAAAACACTTTATACACATTTTCTGGTTTATTATAAAGGATACAACTCAGGAACAGGCAAAATAACAGACATGAACAGGGCAAATGATGAGAAGGAGTGATCATGGAGCTTCCATGTGCTCTCGAGGTGCTCTATCCTCCCAGCAGCTCTGTGGGATCATGAACTGGATAGCTGTTGAACCCCATTACTTACATTTTTTCCCATGGAGATTTTATTGACTATTGGTGATTAATTTGATCACTAGCCCTTCCCTGCTCATCAAAGGTTGGGGGTGGGGCAAAAAATTCTGAGCTTCTAATCAAGATGTGATCTTGCTGGCAAGCAGCCCCTGTAGCTATCTGGGGTCCCACTCACAAAGGGTTGACTCTTTGGGAAAAAAAGCTATCACATTTATCACTCAGGAAGTTCCAAGGTTTTTATGAATTCTGTTTTCAGGTGCTAGGAAGGAGAATAAAGACCAAATATCTTTCTGAGATACCACAACTACACACTAACCCACTGAATTAGCTTATTGTAAGCAAAGTCAAATACTGGACCATTAGTTTATATACTTATGCACACCAAGTATACTGTTATAACTCCTGGCCAAGTATTTGTGATTCCTTACCCTCTGCTTTGCTTGGACCAAACTATATTCAGACTTCTTTCTTTCCCACAGGCCCTGAACTTTGGCCTATTCCCAGCCTTGGGCAAGGACAGAGATGTAGAATATGCCCTCCTTATCAGCTACCCCAAACCAGTTGACCCAGCGGACACATTTCCTATCAGGTGGCTTCTGTTATACTATTTACTCACTTCTCTGGGTTGTTCAACTTCCCCTTGTAAGTTTCTGCTAAGCTCTGCTTATTTTTCTCCATAAAAGAAAAGCATTTTATTGTTTTATTTTGAGACACTTCCAGATTTCTACTGAGCTCTGAGTGTTCTTCCTATTGTCTTAGTTTTGTGAATAAAGTCACTCCTTATGTAAGACCTGGATTTAGTTTTATCTGAAGCAAAGTTTAATAATGCTATAATTATATCAGATGTCAATACCAGTATGAAGTCTACCCAGACAAAATGAAATTAAAAATTAAACAATTCTATCATGGATTTGGCCAGTGCAAAGTACATAATCTGGATAATTTTGTGAATTATGAAAGTGCTTTTTCAGGTGCTTTTTATAAACTGAGTTATAAAGTGAAAAAGAGGCAAAAAGCACATTAGTTAAAAATTAATATTTGGCTGTATATCAAGGAAAAAATTTTAGAATATAAGTTACTTCAATTTGTGAGCTTTAACTTTAGTAGAATCACATTGTTTTTATTTTATTTTTATCTTATTTGTTTAAACCTAGCAAGACATTATTTGGTTCAATCTTTTTAAAAAAAATAACTTAGTTACTTTAATTTTTAGTACAGAGGAAAAATACAAATGCTTCACAAATTTGGGTGGCACCTTTGCACAGGGGCCGCGATAGTCTTCTCTTCTCATTTCTGTTTTACTCTCTGTACTGACTGCCAACACCTAATTTTTCTAAATAGAAAACTGTCTGAAATCACTACGCCCCGTGGTTCACCTTATATGCATTTTCTGGTTTGTTATAAAGGATACAACTCAGGGACAGGCAAAATAAAAGACACACACAGGACAAATGATGGGAAGTGTGACCGTGGAGCTTGCATGTGCTCTCCAGGTGCCCACCCTCCCAGCAGCTCCGTGTGTGAGAGGTCTGCAGATTTAGGAAGGCCACTGGTTCTCCTCTTTAAAATAATAATTCTAGGCATTGCCCCGTGCAGCCATCAAATTAGAAAAAAATTACTTATTTCATAAAAGGTGAGTTTACTGCCATTGAAGGTTTGTGTAAGAAACAATACACTAAAAGAAAATGCTGACTTTTAAATGGATTTTAGTTGTGTAAATGGATTTAGCTACTTCATATGAGGTAATAACTCTCTTTTTACTAAATATTAGTAATTTGAGTACTTGAAAATTCAATGTCAACTAAACAAATATATTTTCTAATAATATTTAATGACAAGGGGGAATTTTAGAGAAGTCTTAGAAATGCAAAGGCTATACAATTTTTTTCAGTTATTTTTTCTGTTTTGTGTTTTAAACATTTTATTTATTCATTTCCAGAGAGAGGGGGAGGGAGGGAGAAGGAGAGAGAGCAACTTCCATCAGTTGCCTCTTACATGCCACCATCGGAAGACCTGGCCCGTGACCCAGGTATGTGCCCTGACTGGGAATCGGACAGGTGATCTGACCTTTCAGTTTACAGGCCAGTGCTCAACCTACTGAACCACACCAGCCAGGGCTGTTTTTCGTATGTTTGTGTGCTTGTTTTTAGTCTTTTTCTTTACAGCAATTTTGTCTGAACTCAATGTTCCACTAGATGATAAATCTATATTGTCACTTTCTAACTTAGTATGGTCACTATGTATATAGGGGAGCAAAATTTTGCAGTTCCAAAATGTCTCTCTTTGTCATGAGGATGTTTTTTGGCTGTTTATTTTTAAAAAACGGAATATTCAGCAATTTTTTACTTTACGTTCCCTCTTTAGCTACCTAAAATAATTTAGATAGGGAGACTCTACAAGCAAGAAAGTCATTTCCAAAGATAATCTTTTTTTTTTTTTCCTCAAAAAGACTTCCCTGCATGGCATGGCACACATTCAATTATCAGAGTTTTCTCTTCTCATCTCTTTGTTAATTGTCTTCTTCTACCTTTGAAGCCGCAGATCCCTATCCTCTTCTCTTTGCCTCATGGAGACCATCATATGAGCCTCAATTCCCTTACTGCCTGTTGGCCTCACGTTCTGAGGGAGGTCCTCCATCTGTACAAAGTTAAAGATGTTTTTTCTCCTCTTAATCTCTCATGTTAATTTGATGATTAGATCAACTGAAAAACCTACGAGAGTAAAAGGAAACTTTCTCCTTTCTAACATGTATTATTTGTATCAGACCAATAATGTTACAATTATAATAGAAAAATCAGAATTCTCATTGCTGCTAATGGACAAATAATTAGAAAAAACATATTATATTCATTCATGTGTCTTTGATTTCATTGCATAGATAAATAAGAAACATGAGCAATGAAAAGAGAAAAATGTTCATAGTTTACAAATAATTAGTGTAATCAAGTATAAAACAAATATACCAAATTGCAAGAATATTTCTCACATTACACGGCTAGTAATTTTCTAACTCATCCTAAATGATTTTATGTCACATGGAACTCTTTCAGTTCACTTATGTTCGTGACCTCACCACTGGGACTAATTCACATATTCTTACTAAACCAAATATTTATTTTCCTTTGAAATTATGGTCAGAAACAAGTTTAAAGCATAACATCTGTCTTATACTTTCTTCTCATGTTTCAAAAGAACACTAGACAAAAATAAGAGAAAGACACAAGCCTATTAAATGAAAGTTATACCCAAAGTATTCAAAATTGTTAATGAGTCTGTGAGTCTTCATAAAAATCATACATTGTGGTTTGACCTTCATTTTTCATCTCTAACTA
This sequence comes from Macrotus californicus, assembly GCA_007922815.1. Lineage (NCBI taxonomy): Eukaryota > Metazoa > Chordata > Mammalia > Chiroptera > Phyllostomidae > Macrotus > Macrotus californicus. Next base: position 764 of record VMDR010029352.1, on the reverse strand, counting down.
TGTTTAACAATAGGAGCAGCTCTTCTCAATTTGAAGTTGAACTATTATAAACCATCTGTACTTTTGTTAGTTGTAAAAGGAATGTGCTGGCAGACATAGTCAAATTGCACTGTCACTTTTAAGCTTGACTAAATGGTGCTTATTTTGGTCACTGGGAGGTATTGAGAGTTATATAGATCAATCAATCATGCCAAATTAATTCAAGGCGTTTTACAGAAGGATAGACCCCATTTACTCTTCACTTTGCAGGGAACATTTGTAATGAAATGGGTGCTCTGATTAGGAGATCAGTAAAAGTGTATAATAAAATATGAAGAGAAGTATTCATTTAACCTAAATCTGGACACAACAGTACTCTCTTATTTGCCATAATTCCAGGATTATCAATGAACTTGGCTTAACTAGGAACTGTTTTCAGGTATATGGTAGGTCCTTGGTAGTCCACAGGCAAGGATATCAACAACAGCTGGAAAATTCCTAAAAATGAAAAATATCATATTGAAACTTATTGAAAATGCTATTCCCAAAACTATGGAATTGGAATTAGCATCTTAACAAGATCTCTGGTCGTTAATATGCACATTGAAATCTGAGAAGCACCACTTTATGTAACTGTCATAAAGGATGCTTTAGAGGGAGTCCTGTTTAACTTACTTGTTTTTCTTTATTAGCATTTTGTCTAAGAGATTAAATTGAAAATATAAGAGAAATTACTAATTTTCTATCATTCCTAAATCATAGATCAAATCTTGAGGCCAGGCAAC